>JALPQI010007582.1:0-42666 GCA_025490895.1 Thaumatotibia leucotreta | reverse complement strand
CACATCACAAGTCGTAATTGAGCTTACCGTGGGACTAGGTCGATTTTCGTAAGATGTCCCAAGATATTTATTTATTTAGGTATTTATTAACTAGTAACGATACGATCACTAGTAATGACATATTATTATTAGCTGAGCTCCTTAAGTTTTGCCTCAAAGGATAATGATTAACCAAGTTTGAGTAAACATCCGGCTTATTAAATAACACGCCTTCTGTAGGCACAATTAATGAACATTCAATAGTTTAATTAAACAAACGTAGCTCATTTACTTCAGAAATGGGTTACGTATTTGGCTGTCTGTGTGTAAATATCTGTATGTATACACCGTGGGCTCTTATAACGCGAAAGATTTTCACCACGCATTTTTGATGTAAAAACAAACAAAAAATTATGTACATTCGAGTTCTGTCTTTTTTGGCAATTTTTTTTTTACTATATATGAATGTATTTTAACATAAAGTGTAAATGTTATTCATAAAACTGGCACTTAAAATGAGTGTTTTTGGCTTTATTTCAATGACTGAAGGAGAAACTGTATGTATCGCCGTTTAAGAGGCAAAATTAACTATTTCGGTATAACATCTTTTAGCAAATAGTTTTCTATGCCATTGGCAAAGAATATGATTTCTCAAAACTAACTTTTAGGAAATAGTTGGTTCTGCCTCTAACCCGACGGTACAGGTGTATATTTATGTGCACACATACTACTACTACAGACACATATAACTGTACACTAGTGTACACCCTTTCGTGTACGTTTTTACGCGTATCTTCTGAAGTGATAATCCTAAAATTCGAGATCATCATCATCATCATATCAGCCGAAAGACGTCCACTGCTGAACATAGGCCTCCCCCAAAGATTGCCACAATGATCGGTCCTGCACCACCCCGCATCCAGCGGACTCCTTCGACCTTCACCAGGTCATCAATCCACCTTGTGGGGGGCCTACCCACGCTACGCCTTCCGGTACGTGGCTGCCACTCAAGAACCTTCCCCACAAAGACTTACACAATGTAAATGAATAAAAATTATAATTACACGTTTCAACTGATTGGAAAAAATTGCCTGAAAGCGGAAACAAATGTAAACTATGCATTTGCAAATTGAATTTGATTCGGAACGCGAATAAAGGGTTAATTAATTTAACCTTTTGATTGCAACAAAAATCATCTTGCAATTGGTTTTTACTGTGATTTCATTGCTATTTTCTGCATATTGAGATTGAAACATGTAATTGGTTCGGTTATTGTTGTGTTTTTTTTTTAATTAAACGATTATTTATTCAAGTCGGTCAAGTAGCAACAAGCACTTTCGAATTGTCTTCACATCATCAGCTATCTCAGTCCTCTGTTGGACGTAGGCCTCTTCTATTATACATACATATAGTCACATTAGGAGAATGCCCATAATCGCCACGCTGGGCAAGCGAGTTGGCGATCGCAGTACTGTGTCCACTATGATGACGCTGGCTGCCCACCATTAGGCTGCGTCTCCATTGAGGCGGAGAAGAGCGGAGATGTGCAAAATTGACCAATTACATTCTACAAATTCAAAATTCGTAACACTGTGATGCGGTCTCATTGGCCAATTTTTCACATTTCCGCTCCTCTCCGCCTCAATGGAGCCGCAGCCTCAATCTTCTATCAAAGAATGGTCAGCGCACTTAAATTCCATAGTCTGCTTTTACGACACTCACAGGAAGAGTTGGGGTGGTGACAAATGTATTCTTACTGCCGTCACCACACGGCACACGCCACATTAATAATTGTCCTACATAAATATATATCAAAATTCTAAAATAAAATCCCCCCATTTCTAGATTACAAGTTTTATTGTTTCGGACGAGAAACTCAGCGGAGCTTACGTTTTCAAATATACCTTACATCTTATAACAAATACCTACTAGTTACGTGCCCATGAGGAAAGGGAAAAAAATCAACAACGGATATTTGACCAAATTTGAAGTTATAAATGTCATAATTATGAAGTTTTCTGGATTCAGTCTATTTTAGGAGAAAATTAGATTTTTCTTAAAACCGTTTTAGACCGTTACGCTATGATAAACGCATTTTAGGAAACGATTTTGTCACCATGTTGTCTTAATCTTGTCACACTTAATTGACAGACAGGAAATGAACAAGTAAATCTTGTTCATTTGCTGTCTGTCTTACTAACTTTATAGTGCATTTTTTTCGATAGAGTTATTAATAAAATACTTTTTTTTAAGGCATGCAAAACATCAAAAAAAAATATCCAAAAAAAATTTTTTTTTTGCAGATTTCTCCAAAACTCATTTAACATTTTTTGCTTCTTTTAGTCTCAAGAATATGCTGTTAGAATGTTTCCCTTTCCTCATGGGCACCTTGTATAATTTATTATAAATGAGTCTTGGTACAGAACCCATCGTGTTCCAGTCCGACTCGCACTTGGCCGTTTTTTCTCATAAAACCCTACCACGTCCTAACTAAAAAGGCTTAGTTTTTACCTAAATCGCTTGAGCATTTATTCCGCATTCTGTCCGAAAAGTCCGAACAGGCAAAAACTGTGTTAGGTGAACAGGGATCTGTCCTGTGGGACTCGACGATGATATATTGACCGTATTACGGGGATGGGGGGTAGATTACTCCCCGTAGATGCAGCATAGCCATAGACAGCATGTCGCACTAATATATAAATAAATAAATATCTTGGGACATCTTACAGAAATCGACCTAGTCCCACGGTAAGCTCAATTAAGGCTTGTGATGTGGGTACCAGGCAACGATATATATAATAGATATAATACATATAGATACTTAAATACATGGACAGCTATGACCAAGGAACAAATATTTGTGATAAATAAATACACAAATAATGCCCTCGCCAGGATTCGAACCCGGAACCTCCAGCTTCGTAGGCAGGGTCACTACCAACTAGGCTACGGAGGCTGACAAATCTATCGATTCTGGCTGAATCAAAGATAAAGTGCCGCCTATCGACCATTTGCCTTCAACGGATCCTACAGTACTTCGGTCACATACGCGAGCCAGACAGTCTTGACAAACTTATTGTTGTTGGTCATGTGGATGGAAAAAGGAGTCGTGGAAGATCACCAACCCCTTGGACCGATGCAGTGAAGGAAGCCTGTCAGAGTACCCTTCAAGCATCTTTCCGGAAGGCGGAAAACCGTGACGAGTGGAGAGCTTTGGTGTAAGAAATTACGGCCTCAAATGGTCACGACCCTCAGTCATGAGGAAACGAAGAAGAAGAAGAAGATGCAGCATTAAAAATACGGAGCCTAGCCATGTGCAACCTTGTTTATCTATGTCTGAATAATAACGTCTCAAATTGTATTTTTCATCACACTTGCAGTCTAAGCGCGCCATTGTTTGCGCGCGCAGCGGGAGTAATAGAAAAGTGAAATTCCCTAGGGAGTAATAAAAATGTCAGTACGTCATTTAATAATATTATTTCTTAAAACTTATTTTTTTGTCGGCAAGTGTGATGAAAAACATAGTATGCATCACGGTCGGTAAGCGGAATACTAACTCGAGTCATAAAAGCCCTCTGCCTAACGGCGTCGGGCTTCTAACACTCTCGTTAGTAATTCCGTACTTACCTCCATTGATGCACAATGTACTATAAACATCTCTCAGTCATGAGCAGATATCGGAATTCTGGTAGCATTATTGAGCTGTCATAGGGACTTCTCGTTTATCGACTACCGATTATACATAAGATGTATATCGATAAATACAGAATACCATGTAAAATTATGATTACGAGTAGATGTTAACAATAGGCGGTTTTATCGCTCATGAGTCATGAGCGATCTCATTTAGGTTGACTGGTAGAGAATGCCTCATTGCATTAAGTTCGCCTTTTGTACGTTAAGTTTTACTTTTATGGAATAAAGTTTAACATCAAATTGTTTAATTATAAAACAAATTGATGTTTTCTAATCATAAATTGATTACAGCGCCCTCTATAGCAAATTCAAAGCAACGGAGAGTTGTCAAATTTGCGGACGATTGTGGTAGACTTACGTCTTTGAGTGGCTTAAGGTTGTACTACCTTCGAAAACATTAAGTACAGAAATGTCGCTAGTGATTAGTTTCACAATACCATTGACTAAATTCGCTGTGATTCATGGAAAGTCGTCTGGTGTAATTGGAAGCACGTTGGACCGGCAATCCAGAGGAAGCGGGTTCGAATCCCTTCGAAGTTCGAAAAACCAGAGTCTTTCGCAGTTGATTTTTTCTATGGTAAGCACATCTGTTACGACATTGTGGGAATAAAGTTAAAATAATAAATAAACCAGGTGAATTTCAAATGCTCCGTCCAGTGTGCAAGACCTATAGACAGGAGCACCTATGTTCTTTGTATGTTATGTGCTTTTGTGAGGAGTGCGTTGAGATTCCCGAGATCCTGTAAATCATGCAAAAAGGTTGGTGTATTTATCTATGGAGATTGCTGATTATATTGAACTGCCTACATATTTCTTTCGGAGAGCGGTGTTTTGCTTAAGCCCTTGACGCAGAGGAGTTTTGTAAGTATAAGGAAACATGAGTTTTGTGGGCCAAATTATTCTTCAGAAGAAAAAGTAGTTTGAGAACTAGGTCGATGTTGAACTTCGAAATTTTTGACACTTGGTATACAAGTTCGCTGTTACTCGGTGCAAATGAGCTTTTAACCGACTTCAAAAAAGGAAGAGGTTCTCTATTTGACTGTTTTTTTAGGGTTCCGTAGCCAAAATGGCAAAAACGGAACCCTTATAGATTCGTCATGTCCGTCTGTCCGTCTGTCCGTCTGTCACAGCCAATTTACTCGGAAACTATAAATGCTACAGTAACGAAATTTGGTAAGGATATGTGTTGTATGAACCGCTACAGGAATGTGATACTAAATTGTAAAAAAAACTATTGGGGTGGCGGCCCTCCATACATGTAACTGAGGGATAGAATTTTTTTTTTAGTTGTACATAAGCGTGTGGGGTATTAATAGAAAGGTATTTGAAAATGATATGAAGGTTTATACATCACATTTTTATTTAAGCAAATCGTTTTCGAGATATCAGGTCTCAAAGTCTGAAAAATGTGTCCCCCCCCTCTATTTTTTAAACTACGCGATATAAAATTCTGAAAAAAATATATGTTATGCACATTAATAAACTCTATCAACGATTTTTGGTTTGATAAAATTATCTCCTATAGTTTTTGAGGTAGGTTGATTTAACTGTATTTTTTTAATAATAAATTGATAATGGTACGGAACCCTTTGCGCGCGAGTCCGACTCGCACTTGACCGGTTTTTTTTTTGTATATATGTTACCCGGTATCTCCGAGAATCGTGAACCGATTTTTTTTTTGTGATCAGACGTGTATAACCCCGAGATGGTCCCGTTGGCACCAAGTTTGGGTCTGTTGATGGGATCTTGGAGAAATCGTGGGATCTCTTCAAATGTTATAGGTTACATGTATGGCGCTTTTTGTAATTTTCATTCATTTACAAGAATTTACATTCAGAAAGTAGGATTTGAGGAAACCGACGATGGAAACAAATCGGGGATCTTGGAGAAATCGGTTGAAGTCGGTTTTTTTAATATTTAATTTGGTGATTTTTAATCCCTTTCTTTTGTACAGTCGCCATCAGAGTGCTTAGCCAAGTTGCCAATCGCTAACGCTTAGTAGCGTATCGTAGTTTTCCCTCTCTGTCACTCTTTCATATTAGTGCGATAAAGACAGTTAGCTGCCTTTCGTTGACGATTGACGATTAAGCGTTAGCGATTGGCAACTTGTCCAAGCACCCTGATGCATGAATTAAATTCTGATAAAATTTCTCGGAAACTTTCGAGTATGTTCCTGCAATTTAAACAATGTTCTACAACTTGTACATTTAACCAAAACTCAATAGCTTCAGTAATCTCAAGCGACTTACCTAAAGCGATGTAATGCGACGATTACACACAGATATGTATCGGAATCTCTCGCGCATACTCCCTCATGTAATTTTGGAACCGATTTGCTTAATTTATTTGCATAAGGAATTAGGTTAAATTAAGCCGCTGACGAGATTAGATGCTGTCGCGGGAGATAATGTGGTAGGTGTACATCTGGGTCCTATTTCACCGTGATGACAGGTGCGACTATTGTAAAATAGTACATTACGACACAAGTGCGAAAAACAGGAAATCTGAAACGAGTGGCGATGTACTCCCTTCGGTCGTGTTTTAAATCGACACGAGTTACGAATTTCCTTTTTGCACGTGTCTCGTACGACGTTTTTTAGTACAGATGGCCCTCCGAAGTTTTTGGAGTGACGTAAAATGAGCCACTTCTCGCAAAAGAGCCTAAAAAAGGCAATATCTGTACTAAAATGTCAGTTTTACTGACCACACAGGCTACCGTAAGCTACAGCTACTGCTTACTAATGGATAGTCAAGGAGTTTGTTTACTACCAACATGTAAATAAAAAAACCTTTTTACATTGTTAAAAAACTAGTTTTTATTTTTACAAGCTGGTGACATAAAATTGTCACAAGGTTTAGAACTAAAAACTACTTTTGACTGAGTAGCGGTGAGAGGAGCATTCTAGAAATTCGGAACTTTTAATCTCCATCAGCAGCATGCATGAAACAATTAGTGTGACCTTGACTAAATGTAGTTTTTTTGGGTACTACATTTTTCTTCAACAGTATACAGTACAGAGAGTCAATACAATACTATATGTATATGTCAGAGGGACAGCCGAGAACAGGGGAGGAATATTTTAATTTCTAGACCTAGCTACTGATCGTATCTACTTACAAAGGTGTATACTATGCATGGACGCACATAATTAAAAACAAGGTAAATTACAATCTTTTATTATACTGGTTCACAAATGATAAACCTCTGTCGTGAGAAGAACCAGCAAGAAACTCAGACGGTCTTACATTTTCCAAACTTTAAATAATGACAACAAGTACACACTTAAAACAAGACTATTTACAACACTATAAATAAACTATACTGATAGAAAACGACTGGAGAGTTATAAGCTTGCGTCCATGCATCATTTACTCAACCCTGGAATGCTTTATTCCAACTCTAAATCAAGAATGAATCCCTGAACACTGCGCTAGTGACCTTTTATACCGTGCGCTCACAAACTACTGATTCATAGGCGGGTAGATCCCAACATGACGTTTAATGTCTACCTACATGGACCAAGCAAAGAACATCTCAAGCAAAACATTGCTTATCGTTTTCTAGATTTTATCACTCTTAACAAATTAAATGTAAACATTGCAAATAAGACTATTCCTATTGAAAATAAGACTATTCAGACGTTCGATGACTCGACATGTCGTACACGTCTGCGCCAACTGAAGCATTTCTCCGACACGGCCATACTGACAAGACAAGCGTCCTCGCTTGTATCTGAAACAAACACGTACACCAGTAGTCTTTGTTACCACTCGGTCACTCCTGACCAAATTATCTGTCTACATAAAATCATCTCAACTCAAGAAAAATAATTTTAATCTTTGCAACAGAATTTAGGATCACTTATGGTCAATTAATTACCACCAATTTCAAATCTAGAGCAAACAAGTATCATCTGGCTTTCGTAGCCACATTTTACGTAAAACATTACAGAAAACTTTCGGAGGAACATAATGTCATTCGTGGCCTATTGGTTATCACATAACCACACACACTACGCGCATCCCCAAGGGATCGCCGATTCAACCCTATGATACTACGGTCTCTAAAACGCGACCTCCGCCAGAGCCTGTCGCGCACCGCGTACCCACGGACTACTCACAGGCAGACACAACGG
Organism: Thaumatotibia leucotreta; assembly: GCA_025490895.1. Taxonomy (NCBI): domain Eukaryota; kingdom Metazoa; phylum Arthropoda; class Insecta; order Lepidoptera; family Tortricidae; genus Thaumatotibia; species Thaumatotibia leucotreta. The sequence continues at coordinate 34,855 of JALPQI010007582.1, read as the reverse complement.
GCTACGGCTACGATCAAGCCTCTGGTACGGTCGACCCATTCTGACCTCAATACAAAATGGGATAGAAATGACTACTGTTAAATTTTACGAAATCAAATTGGAAACAATTTTACACACGACCATTTCACACTCCTCTTCTATAACCTGTTAGAGGATCGTAGGAACATCTTACAATCGTCCACATGATTCTATACACATCTACCACTTTAGCAAGGTACGCAGGTATACCACCAACAGTTATCAGAAATATTGTAAGCAAACTCATCGTCCACAACCTCAGCAATGTACACAGAAAAACAATCTACAGTCATCAACATGTCACAAAGCACCCGCTATCCGAGCAAAGTACACGGACACATCTTTAGCCTTCAGCGCAGTCACTGACTGACCTGAGTAAATAAAGTTTGCAAGAACACACTTTAACTCTTAACAACATTGTTGGCAAACTCATCATCCACGACCTTAGCAAGGTACGCAGGAATACCATCTACAGTCACCATTAATACTGTAGGAACACTTCATCTACGACCTCAGCGAGGTACGCAGGAATACCATCTACAGTCACCATAATACTGTAGGCACACTTCATCCACGACCTCAGCTAGGTACGCAGGAACACTGTCTACAATCATCACATGACTGTACGGAAACCATCCACAGTCACCAAACTGACTGTGGGCATACTCTGAAGCCACCTTATTACTTTGCCCAACATACGATTTACAACATTCGTCATCACGTTTGGGATTTTGACAAGACAATGTCAAAAATCATGCCAGTCTTTAGGCAATTAACACCCCGGCTCATTTTTACCCCCAGAACGTAACGGTATACCAAAAATTCACATCTATCATCACGTCATCAAATATCACTCAGTTACATTTCTTGAAAACCAAGTTCAGTTTTACCAATTAAAAATCAAAATGATTTAAACTAAAGAGTCAATCCCTCGACTCAAACAAAAACGTAAGTTACTCAACCAGGTTACACCATAACCATGCACCTGATTTAATTTCTGTCCATGGGCTTGTTAGGATCCAATAACCCATCAGAAGTTAACCATTTCAGCCGCGTAAGTGCTACTCCTCGCAAAGAGTATACTGCACATAAAAAGCAGTTCACGTGCACCTTTTACATGCTCCGGAACTTTCGATGCGATTATTAGATCACGCTCAATCCATCGAACTTGTTCTCAGTCCATTGAAAGCTCAAATGACATAAGAACTCATTAAAGAGAATTAAAATTAACTTCATTAACATTTGAAACAGACTAGCCAGTCTATCTATGTACTTACTACTTTACTAGCTAGTAACCGACATAGTTCTACAATAGTAAAAATGAAACACTTCACTTCAACAAAAACAACAAATGGGTTGCAGTACTCACAGCAGTTACAATACTCCAGATGCTACACCGAGCAATAGAGTCTTAACAACCACCTCCATGGCTGTCGGACAATCAAAACGCATTGACCACTTACACCATTAAACCAAACGCCCGCCACTCACAGTCGTGGCCGCACTTAGACGGAAAAATAGATCCGATTTTACACCTACGACTACGAATGATAAATGGTGTATGTAGTCCGAGAAAACTGAACCCAACAAAAATGTAAAAAGTTTCATTCCACGATTGCAAACTATACGATTGCAAACTATAATGACTAATTCTAGTACCCACCATTTTAATTGAACTAGGTAGTCAAACTGAACCAATGACGGTCCAAATAATAAGAAATGGTTATCATCATCATCACCATAACCACCATCATCATAACAATAACCATCATCATCATCATAATAACCAACATCAACATCATAACCACCATCATGATCATAACAACCATCATCATCATAACAACCATCATCATCATAACCACCATCATTATCATAACCACCATCATTATCATAACCACCATCTTCATCATAACTACCATCATCATCATAACCACCATCATCATCGCAACCATAATCATCATCATCATAATCATCATCATCACCATCATCTCCACCATCACCATCATCTCCAACATCATCATCATCACCACCATCATCATCACCACCATCATCACCATCATCACCATTATCACCATCATCATCATCATCATCATCCTATATCAGAAATCGTTAAAATAAATCTCAATGCGTTTAATAAAACTTTAATAAAGTCTTTAACAAACTTGCGTAACCTTACGTTATCGCTGTCTAATTTAGTTTTAATGTTGCATTTCTTGCTCAAGTTTTAACTCTATAGAATCGAAAGGGTAGAAGCCCTCGATGACTCAACAACATTAGCTCAGGGCTCAAATAGCTCAACAAAATGTGAACTCCTCACCGGATTGACAACGTGTCTACACCACGCGCTGCACCACGTGTTCAAGGTAGGCAGCAGCGACACCAGTCATCAGCCTCTGGCACGCCGTCGGGACAGGATGACAGCAATAATTTGCAGGCCGGCAGCTCGCTCCAATTCACCATTTTGAACTGTAATCATCAAATTGTACGGTATCAGTTTTATGACAGAGATATTTTGCACGCGAGCTCTTAACTTAACCTGATCACAAAAATAAAAAGTTGAGGTTAGGGTGTTGGTATCTTTTTAACTTTGTATTAAAATAATAATGGGCTTCACTTTATTACAACCAAGTTAATCTCGTAGATAATAAAACTTTTCTGAGAACATAAAAACTTCACGCTAAAAATAGAAATGTCAAACTGTCATTTCTTTAAATTACTGCTTCGAATTTTGCATTAAAACAATCGGAACGAAACCTGTCCTTTTATTTCCATTGCTCCAAAAACAACTCCCGAAGAGCTGGAGTCTTTATTCTCCTTCATTTCCTGGACGTGTCACAAGAAATTGTGGTAGTTTCATCGCAACAGCATAGTCATCCTGAACGAAACTTCTGGCTACTATGAACGTGTTGTTCTTGAAATTGAAACATTCTGAGCTCGTTTCATTGCCACAACAAAGTCATCAGTGTCATCACGAACGAAATCATCACGAAACATTCTGTAACATAAATTTCACACGCATAGAAAACTTAAAAAAACAGGTATAAGAAATCTCTAATCAATTTTTGGTAGACTACAAAACAAAACCACGGGTTACCAGCCCGTATTTCAGAATTGCTAGTATTTCAAAAATCAGAAAAGTAACAAGTATGAGCCATGATATTCTTTGAAATTATTTAAATTACTCTTTTTTTGTGAAGTGGGTGGAGTACCTACCCACACGTATTGCAACAATAGAAATTCCATAAAAAAACTAATTTTATATCTCAAATTACGTCTCGAAACAGACTTTGCTTCAAAAGATACGAGTAGTTTACACCTTACACCAAATAAAAAGTAACGATAGTTCAACCTTACCGATTGTCGATGATTTCAAACCTCACTCCTTACGTATGGTACATTTACCATGACCACTCATTGTAGGCGATTATTCAACATCCCGCTTTCTGATGTCAGAGGGACAGCCGAGAACAGGGGAGGAATATTTTAATTTCTAGACCTAGCTACTGATCGTATCTACTTACAAAGGTGTATACTATGCATGGACGCACATAATTAAAAACAAGGTAAATTACAATCTTTTATTATACTGGTTCACAAATGATAAACCTCTGTCGTGAGAAGAACCAGCAAGAAACTCAGACGGTCTTACATTTTCCAAACTTTAAATAATGACAACAAGTACACACTTAAAACAAGACTATTTACAACACTATAAATAAACTATACTGATAGAAAACGACTGGAGAGTTATAAGCTTGCGTCCATGCATCATTTACTCAACCCTGGAATGCTTTATTCCAACTCTAAATCAAGAATGAATCCCTGAACACTGCGCTAGTGACCTTTTATACCGTGCGCTCACAAACTACTGATTCATAGGCGGGTAGATCCCAACATGACGTTTAATGTCTACCTACATGGACCAAGCAAAGAACATCTCAAGCAAAACAGTGCTTATAGTTTTCTAGATTTTATCACTCTTAACAAATTAAATGTAAACATTGCAAATAAGACTATTCCTATTGAAAATAAGACTATTCAGACGTTCGATGACTCGACATGTCGTACACGTCTGCGCCAACTGAAGCATTTCTCCGACATATAATATAGTACGGTTGGCAACTCTGGTTTGCACTGATAATCGCTCATAGATTTTGGATTTGCCGCCATTTTTTACTGCTAAAAATTGTTACACAATAATTTCTTCGTAACACAAAGATTATGACTAGGTGTACTATATATTTTTCTAACAGGAACGCTAAATTGTCAAAATTAAACATCGACATAATTATTATCGATAAGTTTTGAAGTAGTTTATAAATAAATTTAATCAATAATACACCGTAACTTGGAGATAAATTACAAGAATGCAAATCATATTCATAACATCATAACGCTACTTTTTTTCTCTTCTAATTAATATCCATCAAAGACTAATACAAAAAATTCTAACGCCATAGGCAATAACTAATATGAAGTATTAAATATTTAAAAATTAAGCTTAGCCTAGCCATCTTCTGATAAAGATGCTAATTTCGTATAATCAGGTCACTAAGAAATACGCGGGTCACTAAGAAATACAGGACGCGTATTTCTTAGTTACCTGATTTTAGGAAGTTAGAATCTTTATCAAAAGGTGTACTCATCGATAGCAGTTACGTCGATGTTTCATTTTGTCAATCTCTCGTTCCTGCTAGAAAAATATCTAGGTGTAATAATGACGTAAAATTTTGTTTCCATTAAAGGACCTTAATTATGTACAATTTTTTTTCGTTCGACTTCTAAATCAAAACTATGTAGGGATTAAGCTTCGTAGGCGAGTGGAAGCCTTTTCATCAATGTTATTTTCTTAGTTAAGAGTTTTCTTATGTACTAAGTTCCTGAATAAACAGCCTTCTATTCTATGTTACTTATATTCAAATTAAATTCTTGGTGTATATTTTTTCTCTAAATTTATTACCAGAAGCTGGAGGCAAAATTACACTTTACTGATGACCTACCGCGTCCTTTCGATTCGTAATTTTCGATCGTGTATCCCTGTCACACCAACAAAGATGTCATTAGTGTGGCAGAGAAGAATGGTCGAAACTTGCGATTTTCGAAGTTCGGGGTAGGACTACTGATTTAAGACTGGCGCCGTGACCCACAACTGAAATTGGATGATTCTAAGACCCACGTCCTTGTAATAAAATCGCTGTGAGCTTTATATTGTGTCCGTGTTTCGACTTGGCTATTTCCATACAAAGTCTGCCGGTACAGGGTGTTCGTATTGATTTGCGTTAAATTGGACACGTTACTTGGGACATTATGCAAGGCTCACGACAAAAATTGGTTTCAGGCTTTAGATGCGAAACGCAATAGGAGACACAACAATGAGAGACATCATCAACCCATTTATCTGACGACCCGTCACTGACATGCCAATCTTGCGGACTTCACTGTCGCTCCCACATCGGGCTTTATAGTCATTCTAAACAGTGCCGCAAAAACACTGCATAAAATCATCTGATAAAGATGTCAAAGGCCTATGATGATGAATAAAAGTTGCCTGGTATATCAGCTTTTGTTAAATTCGAAAAAAAAAGATTAACGTTTTCATACAAAATAAATGAAATAGTAAGAGTGAGAGAACCTTAATAATAACATAAAAGTTAATCTCAGGTGACTGACGGCACAATGTCAAAATAAGTACCATTTGAATGTAATAAAGATTTCAATACACTTGTTCAATCATTCAACTTATGTTTTTAATAACTCTATAACAGTAAGAGTTAAGACACTAGTTTCTTAGAGCAATTAATATATTTGACCTAAATAAGCTTCCCTTAAATTAAAAGCAAATGAAGAAAAACACCCTGTATATACAATGTACCCATGAGGAAAGAGACAAATTAAAACAGCGGATTTTTGACCTTTGAAATTAAAAATGTCGTATGAAGTTTACCGAATTTCGTCTACTTGACGAATGATGACGATGATGATACCTATTAACTACCGCTTTATCATCATTACATCATCATCATCATATCAGCCGAAAGACGTCCCCTGCTGAACATAAGCCTCCCCCAAAGATTGCCACAATGACCGGTCCTGCGCCACCCGCATCCAGCGGACTCCTGCGAGCTTCACCAGGTTATCAGTGCAACTTGTGAGGGACATACCCACGCTGCGCCTTCCGGTACGTGGCCGCCACTCGAGAACCTTCCCACCCCAACGGCCATCGGTTCTACTACTGTTTAATACCAGCTAATTCTAGAAGCGACAGATATAAATATGAACTCAACTCCAGGGAACTGCCAGACTGAATAAAGTACGCGCTCATAATGAGCTCTCTTAACAAGGTAACTTTAGCCATTGTCTTGTAGTTTTTGCGAGTTTCGCCAACTTTGTGACCGCCGGTCAGGCACTACTTGCGCTGTATTCTAATTCTACGAATTGATTTCTTGTACCGTGACAACTTAAAAAACCGGCCAAGAGCATGTCGGTCTATGCTCAGTGTAGGGATCCGCAGTTATTCAAAAAATTTTCAAGTACTTATTCATGATTTTTCTCATATTTTTGAACACATGGATCACAAGTTAAAGCTAAAGAGGGGGGTATATTTTTTATTCTTTATTCTGGGTACCTGGACCTCATATACCCGAGAAATCTTACTGCTGTCCACGCCTACTAAGACAGGGTGACTGAGTGGTTTAGGCATAAGCCGCGAAAGCTGATTACGTGGGTTCCAGTTACACTTCAGACGTCATAAGCTGAAACGTTGGTGAACTAGGTCTATTTTCTTTGGTGATCTTATGTTTATCAACTTAAATGGACTACAAAATTTACTTTGTTTGTTAACTGGGTAGTAGCGGTCTTTTTGTCTAGTTTACCGTAGCATTAGTTTTAGTTAATTTTATATAAACTGTATGTGTCCTAGTGGGAGCATTTAAGGAGATATGAGAACACCTAATGCATTACCACTGTATATGTATACTACATGTTTTGTCACTGCTTCTGTTGTTTCTCCAATAAATAAAATAAAATACCTACCACTTAGTTTTACACACTACAAAATTTTAACGAAACGCTTGAAGGAAAGTCACAAAATGACATTAATGGGCATAATGAATGGCAAGTCAAATCAACATCTATTTTCGATGTCAAAACGATAGCCACTATGAAGTTTTATATGAAATATTTACACAAAAGTGACGTCACATTTGTATACCGCCAAATGTCTTACTCTTTTAAGTTCTTTCCAATTTATTCAATAGAAGTTCTGTATGAAAATTAAGGTAAGGCGGGGTAAGATTGAACGGTTTTTTTAATGGGATAAGACAAAAATCTACCAGAAGACGCTGTGCCAGAAGGACGACTTTTTGACTTACCCCATTAAAAAAACCGTTCAATCTTACCCCACCTTACCTTACTGCAAAACACATTTTAGTAATAATTTCTTCGTGTATTATGTGAAATAATTTATTTTTTTATCACACTTGCTTTGTAATAATGCAATAGAAAAGTAACTAATAGAAATGTTAGTACGTCATTTAATAATGTTTTGTCTTAAAACTTATTTTTGTATCGGCAAGTGTGATGAAAAACATGGTATGCATCACGGTCGGTAAACGGAATACTAACTCGAGTCATTAAAAGCCCTCCACCTACGGCGACTGGCTTCTAACACTCTCGTTAGTAATTCCGTACTTACCTACCTTGATGCACAATGTACTATTATATATAAACTACATTCATCATCCCTATTGTAAAAGTTCGAATACCGCTACTTGTTATGATACTTTAGTAATACTCGGATAATTACTTGCTGCTAGTGGATAACTTCTATTTTAGAGGGTTAAACTTTTCTGTTGATACGAAATACTCCAGTCGATTTTGCTTTGACGGAGGACGTAAGTTTTTAGTATTTAATACTGAAAAATATATATGATCTGTCCAACTACCTTGTAAGTAGCAAATGAAGGCAAATTCAAAAAATGTAGGTGTGAAGGTGCTTATACAAAATTTTAATTTGCTGCCTTTTGTACAGCCTGAGATTTTTTTATGTGACGAAGGTAGACTGAGCTCTCAGCCCACCTGATGGAAAGCAGAAACTGAGGCCCATGGACATAGTGACCAAAAGTATCGCCTATGCGCTGCCCACCCTGAGGACTTAGATGGATTGCCTCTATGCCATGTAATCATACCGACTATCTTACCCCCCAACCGGAACACAGTACTGACTATTTAGCGGCAGGTTAACGGGTAAGACAGTGGTAGCTATCCGGGCGGACCCTGCACGAGGTCCTACCACCAGTAAAATGGTGGTAGGACCTCGTAATGGATAAATATGGTGGAAGGATCTTACACAAATTGACTTCAAAACTTATGTTATGGATGCTAGGCCACGTGTAGGTATGATATTAGAAAACAACAAATTAGATTGACATAAAACGGGATATGTACAATCTAAATTAAAATTATTACTTATTAAATACGGAGTAACTCCATGAAGATGGCATTTGCATCACTGCCGAAAAATCGCGCATGGTATTTTAAGCCAAACTAATAAAGCCGTGTGGTGACGGCAGTAAGAATACATTTGTCACCACCCCAACTCCTCCTGCGGGTGTCGTAAGAATCGACTAAAGGATTGAAATGTCACTGACCATTATTTGATGAAAGATTGATGACGGGCAGCAGCGTCATCATAGTGGACACATTACTACTTACGATCGCCAATCCGCTTGCTCGGCGTGGTGATTATGGGCATTTACCTCCTAATGCGTCTATGCGCATAGTTCATAGGAGAGGCCTACGTCCAGCAGTGAACTATCATAGGATGATGATGAATAATGTAAATGACCATGTTAGCTTTAGAACTTAGGTACTTTAAATAGGTGACCCAATATTTTGATCCTTGGTCATCTATGGAACATTTTTTTGTAAGAAATACCCTCTCCGGGATTTGAAATTTTGAACGCGGGGCATCATCATGTCAGCCTCGGTAGCCTAGTTGGTAGTGACCCTGCCTACGAAGCTGGAGGTTCCGAGTCCCAATCCCGGCAGGGCATTATTTGTGTATTTATTTATAAAAAATAGTTGTTCCTATACATATATATAACATATATCGTCGCTTGGTATCCGCGTCACAAGCCTTAATTGAGCTTACCGTGGGACTAAGTCGATTTGTGATAGATGTCCAAAGATATTTTATTTGGGATTTATATTTAATTATATTTATTTATAAAGAATACATTTGTCACCACCCCAACTCCTCCTGCGGGTGTCGTAAGAGTCGACTAAGGGATTGAAATGCCACTGACCATACTTGATTAAAGATTGATGATGGGCAGCAGCGTCATCATAGTGGACACATTACTGCGATCGCCAATCCGCTTACCCAGCGTGGCGATTATGGGCATTTACCTCCTAATGCGTCTATATGCATAGTTAATAGGAGAGGCCTACGTCCAGCAGTGGACTAACATAGGCTGATGATGATGATAATGATTATGCGTAGTTATCATTATCATATCAGCCGGAAGACGTACACTCCTGGACATAGGCCTCCCTTAAAGATTACCACCATAACGAGTCCTGCACCACTCGCATCCAGCAGACTCCTGCTACCTTCAACAGGTCATCAGTCCACCTTTTGGAGGGCCTACCCACGTGTACCCTACCTTTCGTTTCGGTACGTGGTCACCACTCAGAACCTTTCCACCCCCCAACGGTCATCGGTTCTACATGCTATTCAAACATTAGCTATTCATAAGCAAGTGAATAGTGTATAGTATGGATGTGCATTCCTGCCAGATGCTACATCATAGAGTATATTGAATAGTAGTGTATAGAGTTATCAGTCAAGGTTTTTGCTTGCAGCGCCATCTATTGATGATTCCCGGCAACTTTTCTCATATATATATATATATATATATATATATATATATATATATATATATACACATATATATGTATAGGTATATATATAGCTTTGTAGATTGGTAACCTTTGAAATAATGGACAAACAAAACCAGATCACATCAAGTGTGAACTTGCCACGCATTTCTCATTTGGAATCAGCTGAAGAAGTTCACACATTATGTGACCTAGTTCTGTTCGCTCGAACTAGGATCGAGAAACAATAAAACAAAAAAATATGTCACTTTCAAGTTTTATTTTTACACTAGCCTTATCCATAAAGTTTTTAGGTACTAACTTATTAAGCATCTGTATATTATTTGCTATCATTTTGATTGAAGTTGAATTTAAAAAACAGTAGCCGCTTTTCACAGTTTTCTAATGTCGGCGAACGGAGCTCGTGGGACATTTCCATCTTGAAACGGTTTTTGCGAATGGCTTCCAATTTGCATATATATGCGTTTTGAGTAACATTAAAATGCTCACGCATTTTACCACAATTAGGCAAACAACACATTTAACCGCATCGCACCATTTTTACAAAAATCCAATCCATGTACAGTACATACATGGAGAAGCACAATTATAGGAGTCCAGAACAAGCACAGTCGTTGTATGAAATCACTAAAATAATATCGTTTCGATGCACTTCCAGTTCAAGCATCGAAGACAACCAAAGCGAAAATTTAATTATGGCCGACCTTGCAAAAACATTCCGTTCATTCAATATATTTTTTAAATGCATCTAAAATATTTGTAGCTAAAGAATTCAAATTGGACAAAAGTAAAAATACAAGTATAGCTAAATTAATATTACATTTCTCTATGTATGAAACAAAAATATTTTGAGAGCCAAGTAATGAAAAAAAACTAATACTTTGTCATTTCTTTCGTTTTGTTAACTGCGCGTAACGGAAAAGAAAATAGTGGCTGTACAGATAACACAAGATCTTGAAATTGATATCAACGCCCTCTAACGTTAATTTCCGGAAGCATATCCGATGACGTCATGAGTACATCAAATTCACTACTTCAACTAAGTGAAAACACCGTGTGCTACATTACGATTTACGAATATTGAATTTCAATAGGTAATGGAAAACAACATAATGTTTTCACATCGTTATTCTAAATTACGTATGGAACACAGAATTATTCAATATCGTAATAAATTGCCATATTATATGAATTTCCAAATACGAATGTAAATCAAGCCAATTAAATACCAATATGATTGAAAACACGACAAAGAGAGGCAAATATAAAACAAACTGCCAATGTATACAAATCATAACGTGGTCCTGTAAAATCGGTTTGTTTTCAACCGTCATTAAAAAAGAAGGTTCTCGAGAACCTTCTTTTTTAATGACGGTTTGAAACAAACCGATTTAATGATCAACTGTTTATTTATTTTTTTATTTTATCTCTGGCTAGCCTAGTAGCATTAAATTCCATTATATGGGATTTCAAAAATATATCACCCCTTCCGACTTTTGTATGGGACATTTTTTCAAAAATATTTTTTGCACAAATATTTTTTGCCCCCACTTTTTTGCAACACAGGTATTTTTATATGATGTCTACTCAGAATCGTGAGCTCTTTCGATTCTAACAGGAGATAATTTAGTCCCAAAATTTACATACATTTTTCCAACTTTTGCTCTCATTACTACCATACAAAATGTATGAAAAAATTATAATAGAATGGAAAAACCTTCGGACAAAATTTTTCTTCTAGCTTGATTGAAAAAGCTCGCGGTTCTAATCCAAAAAAAGTAGGAGGGGGGAATAACTTTGGAAAAAATTGCCCACATATCAAGTTTTTTATGTTCATGATGATCATGAAGCTAATAAGTCACTGCTGGACGTTAGGTTTATCTTATTAATAATGTATATGGACGCATTAGGAGGTATATGTACATTATCGCCGCGCTGGGCAAGCGGATTGGCCATCGCAATGATTTGTCCACTATGATGCTACTGGTACCCATCATCTTCTTTTAGCAAATGGTCAGTGACACTTTAATCCCTTAGTCGATTCTTACGACACACACGAGAAGAGCTGAGGTGGTGACTTTTAGGTTATGTACATTTATTTTTATTGTTTACTTTGTGAGCCTCCATAGCCTAGTTAGCTGGAGGTTCCGGGTTCGAATCCCGGAATTTATTTATTACAAATATTTGTCCCTTTGTCATGGCTGTGTATTTAAGTATCTATATTGTATCTATCTATTACATATTTGTATCGTCGCCTGGTACCCATATGACACGCCTTAATAGGGATGATGACTGTAGTTAAATAGTTATTTGTACAACATGAGAGCAAAGTACGTATTTGATGCGAGTGTCAGTTTTGAGTCTTGAGCAAGCGAAAGATTCTTGTATAGAATCACGAGCGTAGCGAGTGATTCTGTAATAGAATCTTGAGCGTAGCGAGAGACTCGAAAGACACGAGATTCAAATAACTTTGCTCTCAAGTTGTACATACAACTTTTCACCTCAGCATGGAGAAAAGGAAAATATGTTATTAAACATTTATACGTGCCATCCCGTTATTTTTTGTTTTTGTTTTACCATTATGTTTGTAACAGAAAGTACATAATTATAACTACTAAAAAAATGAAAGCTCATAAAATTTTATAAAACAGTTATAATTATTTAGAAATGAACTCGTGTCGAATTTCTGAACGCGATTCTGACTCGCCTAGTACCACGATATCCGTCCGTTTTAAAACGGCTGTCTTTCTCTCTGTCACACTTATATATAAGAGCGATAGAGAGGTGGAATGACGGACGCCAATGTTATGTATGCTTGGTGGTAGGGGCCATATGCCGTTCGGATACAAGGAATCGGGTCCGATAAAACGCGTCGTCTAATACAACTGGCTGAATACGCTAGGATGCCATGAACGAAAAAAAAAATGCATATTATGACAATTTATAACGTAACATTTTTCATCTCTGTCTTTTTACTAACAAGTGAAAGAAACAAAAGAAAAAGTTGAAGTCTAAACGTCATGGAAAACAACATTCACTCAGTGAGCAAAATCGCACTTTGCTCACTGATTTCGCGAATCAAAAGAAGTCTTTTCGAGCTGCTGAGGTGAAAATAAATTATTTAACGTTATGCACGACATAATACATGAAGAAATTATTACTAAGATGTAGATTGCAGTAATTTTTGTACAGAACTTCTATTTAATAAATTGAAAAGAACTTAAAAGAGTAGGTCATTTGGTAGTACTCAAACGTGATGTCACTTTTGAGTATTTCATATAAAATTCCATAGTGGTGATCGTTTTGACACTTTGAAAAAGAAGCTAATTTGACTTGCCAGTCATCATGCCTATTGAGCTCACCCTGGGACTAGGGCGATTTGTGTAAGATGAGGACGCAACTCGATGTCCCATGATATTTATTTATCTAGACTCTATATTTATGCACTTGTCTCTCACTATGTAAATTTGACTTACCTGCTACAGTAATTTCATTGTTAGAGAATTCATGATATTAGTTATTACAGAAATGTTTGATTGAAGCCATTAATTAACTGATGATCGATTGACTTAGCAATTACTCTTTGAATTTAAACACCTAGCATCAAGGTGCCATTTAGTTACACACAACTGCGATCGCCAACCCGCTTGCCCGGCGTGGCGATAACGGGCATTTATCGGGCGTCATCATTCGTAGCCTAGTTGGTAGTGACCCTGCCTGCGAAGCTGGAGGTTCCGGGTTCGAATCCCGGCAAGGGCATTATTTGTGTATTTATCTATCAAAAATGTTTTTTCCTTGGTCATGGCTGTCTATTTATTTAAGTAGGTATCTGTACCTATGTATCTATCTATTATATTATATCGTCGCCTGGTACCCACATCTGATCACAAGCCTTAATTGAGCTTACCGTGGGACGAGGTCGATTTGTGTAAGATGTCCCAAGATATTTATTTATTATTATTTATCTCTCAATGATTTGATCACCTAGTTCATTATTCTGTACCGTATGGCCAAATTATATTTGAAGTAGGTACTGCTTCTTGAACCTTTGTTAATAGAGAGAAGTTCTTTTACCTTTAAGGCCAATTATTTAAAACGCATATTCGCCGTGGGGACAACGTGTAGTTAATGTGTGACGAACGTGTCGGGGTTGACCTATAGTGTACAACGCGTAGACCACTCGTCCTACCGTACCACCCTACGCGTAGACCACTCGTCGTACACTACCTACTTTAATATCATTTCTTGAAATTAAACCTATTAGTTGCCGATTTCTAAGAATGAGCTTTTGACAGTTATATATTAATCCTTATTAATACGAGGGTGAGACTCACCATATTTTCGATAATCTTAACGTCATATTTATTCTTGAAAATCAGCGACTATAGAACATATTTTTTTTTAAAGATAAAGATAAAGATAAAGATATTTTATTTGCTAAGGACACACAGATATACAAGTACAGATAGTAGGTACAACACGGTTTCGGAAGCAGGTATCCTGTCGTCATCCGACATGCAAATTATGTTTAGAGATACATTATGTTCAAACTACCTATATTTATCATTAAAATTAAAACATTAATTTAAATTGGTAATTATTTGATATTACTATTATCATTAATCATTAAGGATTTCAATTAATTAATTATACATTTTGTTTCCTTTCTGGTATGCAGAAATTTGACAAGAAACTATCCAATTTATATAAACAATAGCCCAAAATTATTTTTAAAATTATTAAAATTCAAATTACACATTTATTATTACATATTTATTACATTTTTATTAATAGTAAGTCAATTTATAATTCCCTTCCATTCGTTCGTTCGTTCACGCGTTCCGCCATTTTCACTACATCTTTCATTTGATCAACGGCCATGGCGGCAATCGCACAAGCTTCAAAAACATGGCACCCGCGTTTAACTAACGATTTAGTGAGCTAAAACAGCTAATCATTTTGCTCAAGACTATCAACGTGGATTCATCGAAACTACAAGGTATGTTCTTTATGTTTGTTTTAAGCCTATATTTTTTACTCGGCTATATAATGTTATACAATTACCCAACAAACAATAATTATTAAAAAGAAATGCCGTTAGACGAGAACTTATTTGGGTTTTCCCTTTTGTTATAGGACGAGGGCGTCAGAGTGAAGAGCTTGCAAATTCTCCTGTCGGGCAAGAAGAGGTACAAGGTTGATTTGATTGTATTTTTCTTAATTGTAACTAACGTGAGACTAACATACCTATTTAAATATTTATCAAACGGGTTACTCACATAATTTAAGTCAGTAATCATGGAGTACACGTCGGACTTTTGTCGCGGGTACTCTATGATGAGGATCCTCTAAATGGATTGATGGATTTGCCGTGTGATGACGGCAGTAAGAATACATTTGTCACCACCCCAACTCCTCCTGCGGGTGTCGTAAGAGTCGACTAAGGGATTAAAGTGTCATTGACCATTCTACAAGATTGATGATGGGCAGCAGCGTCATCATAGTGGACACATTACTGCGATCGCCAATCCACAGAGCATTTACCTCCTAATGGACTAACATAGGCTGATGATGTGTGTGAAATGGATTGAAACATGTCGAGGAATTATACAACATAATTATATTACATAGGGCTTAAATTACAGTATTTGGCATAGAGTCGAGTCGCCGTTAAGTTATTTAAATGTGCGTAGACCTATAATAGGAGAGGCCTACGTCCAGCCTGTATCAGTCCGCTGAAACAGCCTAAAAAAGATGACGAGCTCCTTATTTGATGAACCCCATGCCCCCAATATAAATGAACTAGGACACGCATATAGACTGATAATGAAAACATTTCCACACACACCATTAAACGCGATCCAATCACATTAAAAAAATACCGTCGTCATGACAGGCCCCAATAACAATGGCGAAATATCTGCCACCGTTGATGCGGAGCATCCGGAGAGTACCTCTGACAGACTCCGCACATGACTCATTATATTTCGACATTGTATTCTATAATAGTACATTACGACACAAGTGCGTAAACATCAAATTCGAAACGAGTGGCGATAGCAACATTTGACACATAACAGACCAATATGAATTTCTTAGACAATTAATTCAAAAACAAATAGGTAATTCAAAGACATAAATAAATATACTCTCTCTAATAATATCTTTCAGTAAAGAAAAGCGACAAATTCAAAAATGTAGGCGAAGCAGAGTTGGCCATAGAAAGATTGAAATGATGTATCTATCTAACTTTTTATCATACAAAATTTTACCAGTGACTTTTTACTTTTAATTAGTGTAATCTGTGCATTTTCATGATTATTCGAAATAAAAGACAAATGTTTTGTTTCAACAACAACTTGTCATTGTAATAGTGGTAGTCATTTCAATTGCTTAATTATTAAACGACTTCAAAAATGGACGAGGTTCTCAATTCGACTGAAAATGTTTTGTATTTATGTTTCTTCATATTATGTTCGAGAATCGTGAGACGCTTTAATTTTTTTTATATAACGGGTGCTCAAGAGCTTCATGCGTTTATTTCGCCATCCCTATCTTACCATCGAAATTCTAGATGCTCGGCCGGGTTCCATCCTTACGGGGTAGATATTCCATTAATCGCACGAAGCGCTTTGCGTCTTCTTTCCTTATGCTTGCTGCCAAGGAGTGGCATTCCCTGCAGGCGTCTATATTTCCGAGATCATATAACCCGTCAACCTTCACGTCAAGGGTGAATAGGCACCTTCTGGGCAAACTCACTCCAGGCCACGTCTCTGCCCTTGGCTAGTCTGTGGCCATGAGTAAGCCCATTTCAAATTTAAAAAAAATTACCCCGAGATGGTCCACCAAGCAGGGGTCTGATCTGATGATCATCTTAGAGAAATTGAAGTCGATTTTTAATTTATTGTTTCTTAATTTGGTCATTATTGTATCTAGAAGTAATCTGTGGTTTGCCACCATTGATGTAGAGCAATAAATAACCGGGAAACGCGGTCATTTGGCAGCTACAAAACATTTTCGTATTACTGGGCCACTCTGCTCATCTTGTTATTTAGCCGAATAGTCTAGCAGCCGACTGCATAGGCATTAAAGTCGTTATACACTTTACGTTATAGGTACATGTTCTTTGTGTGCGTCGACCGAATAACGAAACTGGATCTTTTTAGATCAGAAAGAATTTTTCATTCACGCAACATTAGATTTCTGTAATGAAATAAATAAATAATATCTTGAGACAACTTAGACGAATCGACCTAGTCCCAATTAAGCTCAATTAAGGGTTGTGATGTGGGTACCAGGCGACGATATATATAATAGATAGATACATACAGATACTAAAATACATAGCCAGCCATGACCAAGGAACAAATGTTTGTGATAAATAAATACACAAATAATGCCCTCGCCGGGATTCGAACCCGGAACCTCCAGCTTCTTAGGCAGGGTCACTACCAAGTCTACCAACTAGGCTACTGAGGCTGACGTATTATGTCTTACGAAAGTTTAAATTAAATGTCTTTGTCGTTGAAGATCCTATGAGTATACATTTAGAAGGGTATAAAACCCACAGAAAATTTAAATTATTTCAAATTTGTGTTATCTTTAGTAAGAAGAAGGTTATTTTTACTTGAGACGACATCAATTTGAAGTAAATAGGTACTCTGAAATACTTGTTACAAAAAATAGATCCTGTGCCGGGAGCTCGGACTATGAGTACATTACATTTCTAAGCCGAAGAGTAAATTAACTTGGCTGAATAGGCCGAGATCCATCGCTCGCTTGTAGATTGAATCCTATTTCTGTATAGCACTTATGTGTATAGATAAGACACATCACTCTAGTATTTGAACAAACTTAAATACCTAATAATAATAACGTGATTTGGCCGTGTGGTGACGGCAGTAAGAATACATTTGTCACCACCCCAACTCCTCCTGCGGGTGTCGTAAGAGTGTCGACTCATACAAGGAATTACGAATACATATCTGGGTCATACGTTTTTTGTATGAGTTAGGTTACAATTTTTCCTGTGGACATAATGAAATTTAAGGGCTTTAAAACCTACATTTTCTTGTTGGACGAATACAAGCCGATTGTGGCTTCTTGGCCGAGTGGTGACAGCAGTAAGAATACATTTGTCACCACCCCGACTCCTCCTGCGGGTGTCGTAAGAGTCGACTAAGGGATTGAAGTTTCACTGACTATTATTTGATAAAAGATGCAGCAGCGTCATCATAGTATACACATTACTGCCCAGCGTAGCGATTATGGGCATTCACCTCCTAATGCCATACGCATAGTTAATAGGAGAGGCCTACGCCTATCATAGGCTAATGCATGCAAATACCTATTGTGTTGATTTGAATTTTCACGGTTATGACTCACATTTAATGCCACACCAGTACCGGTAGCCGTACCTGAGTTGGAAAGTAAAGGACACGTTACGTTTTACTCGATACGTAATGTATTACACGATCTCCGTGGGTATCTCACATTTTTGAAACGCTTGAAGACATCCTCGACATATTGGAGCGAGCGCGATGGCTTGCTTTACGTATCGAGTAAAATCTAACGTATACTTGCTATTTTTAAATCATGGTACGGCTACGTGTCTTAATCACGGGTGGTCCACCAAAAACGTCAGGGTAATATTAAACGTAAAGGTGCATTTAAACCAAACGTGCATTCGCTCATTCTATCCCCCGCTCTACGAATCACGTTTTGTGTAACGAATAAATTTCGTAGAGTGGGGGATAGAATATGAGCGAATGTTCGTTTGGTCTAAATGCACTTTAAGTTGACGCGATTCAGCTATGCTATTCTCTTTTTCACTCATTCGACGCTGCGTTCGTCAACGAGCTCGACGACGAGACAGCCTTTACTTCGACGTAGAGCGCAGCGCTGCGAAAGACGGTATTCACTAACGTAGAACAGCTCGTCGTCGAACTGTAGGCGGTAACTCGCGACGCAGTGTAGTTCCAGCTCACGCCGCATTCGTCGTCGAGCGCTAGTGTCGTTTAAAGTGCATTAGTGAATACCATTTTTAGGCTCGACGCTGCCGCAGCGCTGACACAGCGCTGTTAGCAAGGCGGTTTTCGTAGTGAATAACACTGCAGACCCGTTAGTAGCTACAATATTAAAGTCCGTGTTCAAATATCTCAAGACCGTCGTCTATCTGATATATCTGCTGTAGATTGTATGTACCTACCAACTTAAAGGTTAATACCAAAAACGTTCACCCCATTTTTCCTTCTAATGGACCGCAATATTTATTATAACTCTCTACGGCCCTTCAAAGCGGTTTTGAGAAAAATTGATTCTCAATTTCCCCTTACCGTGGGGTAGAAGAAATAATAGGGTTGTCTTTGATGCTTATGTCCATGCATTATCCTTTATTGTATACAGGGTGTAAGTCTAATACAGGCGAAGCTCTTTACGGGGGTTAGTTTAGGACATAATAAGTACATTTAGATAGCTTTTACTTAAAATTAAAGCAACAAAATTATTCATACCAAATAATTCAAGAAGCGCAATGTAGAGCTACACATTCAAGTTAAACGCTCATTGACAGCTAATTTCAAAAGCAGATGAGATGCCGTATCAATATTAACAAATGTTTGTGCCTACAATGCTGATCTGAAAATCTTTAAAAGAATTGTGTGGGTTCATAATTAAGTGTAATTTTAAAAAACCTCGCAATCCATGATTACACCGATGAATCCCCTAGTTTAATTTAATTTAGTTGGCTAGTTTAATTTTTCGCCCGTACCTATTAGATTTACACACGGTAGGTATATAAGACAGAAAACGTATAACATCAGACACATCGAATTTGTTTGAAATTGCGCACAGTGAAAGGAATAGTTTAACAAGCGTTCAAATACATTTATTTGAACAAATCTTAATAAAAACATATGCTTAAGAACTATCAGAATTGTTTATCTTGCTTTTAACGTTACACAACAAATTAATAAGGCTCGTTTTAGGAGATGACCTCAGTTTTACTATCATTTATATTACATACAGCGTTTATATAAAACATATTATTACATGCTGAAAATAATAAGATTATACTGAGAATTATTTATAATTATATTTCACTTTATTTCATTGCAAGTTTGAGAAAAACACTATACGAATCTGGGCGAGAAACATAGTTACAGGCCACGCCGCGTATCTGTATGTGGCCTCAGTTCATGTACTTAGCATGTAAAAACTTCGTTTCTTGTCCTCTACATATAGTAATATATTATAATTATATTTCCTAAGCTTTTTAAAAGTAGAAACCAGCCTATGTGAAGGCGGGAACAGATGGGTTGCCAGTACTCTACAGTAAAGTAATTAAGCATTTCCGTATATAAATATTTGCTTACAATAGGTTTGGTCATAAAGTGAATATGGGCGTTTATTGGAATGGATAAATCAATTGGAAACTGTCGTTTCGCAGAAGCTCCGCAAACGACCATTCGGTAAATAAGAATTTGGTAAATGTTTGTTAACAGAGTCAAACAAAGCGAAAATCTATTTGGAAAGTGATATTTAGCCATTTGGATTTCGGGGAAAAGGTTGGATATCGAACAACATAAAATGTTATAAAAAAAATCTAATACAAAAACGGATATGAAAATTCATAACGTTTTTTTTTATAACAAAATCGGTTTGAGTAAATATCAACTTGAAAAAGTAAAAGATGAAATTTTCTGTGACAAAAACGAAAAAATTGCTACGAAGACTGTTACCCTGTTGTCTAGTCGTTGCTATTTTGTCGTTATGAGATTCCTTGCAAATGCATATTGACAGGAGCTACATAATTATTATTATTGGTTTTAATTGGTTTTTAGTTTTTTTTTATGTAAATGTACCTATTTACATAAAAAAAACTTGAAGACTATTTATGTCAGCCTCCCTAGCCTAGTTAGTAGTGACCCTACCTACGAAGCTGGAGGTTCCGGGTTCGAATCCCGGCGAGGGCATTATTTGTGTATTTATTTAACACAAATATTTGTTCCTTGGTCATGGCTGTCTATGTATTTAAGTATCTATATGTATATATCTATTATATAATATATCGTCGCCTAGTACCCACATCACAAGCCTTAATTGAGCTTACCGTGAGACTAGGTTGATTTGTGTAAGATGTCCCAAGATATTTATTTATTTAATATTATTGAAACTATAGTTAAAACCTATGAATACCCTTCGTAAGTCCCTCATATATGTATGTCCCTAGCGATACTACTGAGGCCTACTACGAACTTCGTAAAACGCAAACGGGCATCCATCCCTTTCTCTCCAACGAAGGCGCTATCGGTGCGATAGAGATGCTCGACATTTACGATTTTTGAACTCCGCGGGCGCGGTACAATCGCCATCAGGATGCTTAGCCAAGTTGCCAATCGCTAACGCTTAATCGTCAATCGTATACGAAAGGCAGCTAACTGTCTTTGTCGCACTAATATGAAAGAGTAACAGAGAGGGAAAACTACGATACGCTACTAAGCGTTGGCGATTGGTAACTTGGCTAAGCATCCAGATATATTATCGTAGCGCCGGAGCGTTCAAAAAGTGTACTTTTCTTTGGCCTCCGATTGTAATGAAAAAAGAGAAAAAGTAATACTTATACAGGGTTGAACGGAACGACGATCTTTCCCGCTAACGACCGAGTCTACCAACCATTACGATGAACTTTCAGTATGGGACCAACATCGAAAACGTACATGGAAAATTGACTTTTCCATACTATTGAACTCTAAATAATCACTCACTTTGTATGAGGGGTTAATTTTTTTTAATATTCTGATGTTGGTCCCATACTGAAAGTTCATCGTAATGGTAGGTAGACTCGGTCGATAGCGGGAAAGATCGTCGTTCCGTTCCACCCTGTATGTGAAATCAACAGCCTCTATAAGTAGATATGTTTTAACCCTTAAATTGGCAATGTTCATCACAATTGTACGTCACAATTGTACATCACAATATACATATTCATTGACCTACTTTTTGTGTTTTTTTAGTACAGATGGTGCCTTTTTTAGGGGCTAGTGCGAGAAGTGGCTCATTTTGCGTCAGGTCCAAAACTTCGGAGGGCCATCTATACTGTACTAAAAATCGTCGTAGGAGACACGTGCAAAAAGAAATTCGTAACTCGTGTCGATGTGAATCTTGTTTCGAATTTCATGTTTTTCGCACTTGTGTCGTAATGTACTATTTTAAGACAGAATTTTCTGCTCTACACAATGGTGAGGAGGCAAGAACGCACGTTTTTTTTAATTTGCCAATTTAAGGGTTAAAAACGAAATCTTCGACGAGAACGAATCACTACTATGTTCATAAACTATTTACACTCTGTGTGTTACCTAGCTATAATTTTATTTTCAAATCTTCCTGTACCTATCACATTTGACCCACACCTAATGTCAGTGGTATTGTATGAGACCATGGAAATGTTGATTTGATTTGATATGATTCTTGATTGTGTATTTTTCGTGTTTTAACTACTCTAAAACTATTTCAAAATCGAACTTGTAATTCTGATATGTAACATTATTTACAATTACAGGATTATGCAATGTTTTATATTTATGGTGTTCATACATAGGCTTTACACATTGTTATATAACATCATCTAACTCTCTTTAACATTAATTGTTCTTCAAAAAATTACAAGTGTAACAAAGAGATTTTTTAAGACAGGAGATTACTGTAACCACATCCAATGTGGAAAAAATTGAGATTCGAAAATAATTGAACGACAGAAAATACGGCAAATTATCTTAGTATTACTTCATCATCATCTCAGCCAAAAGACGTCCACTGCTGGACATAGGCCTCCCCAAATGATCGTCAATATGACCGGTTCTGCGCTGCTTGCTTCCAGCGGGTTCCCGCGACCTTGACCTGGTCGTCCATCTTGTGGAAGGTCTGCCCACACTGCGTCTTCCGATACGTGGTCGCCCGTCCAGCAGTTTCTGGCCCCATCGGCCATCTGATCTAGCGAAACTTCTAAGCACTGAATTTACTCGTGTCAAATCAGAAGCAAATCAAATCCAGCTGATATTTATAAAGATAGAACAATCATATTTCCGGGTTTTGCTTTAGTTGGGATAGGGTTTCGTCTATTACAATATTATGGCTTATTTATTCATAGTATTGTGGAAGGGCTCATATTACTTCGGAAATACTTGTACCGACGAATTACAGTTTCAGGGTGCTTACACAAGTTGCCAATCGCTAATGCTTAATAGGGATGATGACTGTAGTTAAAATGAATTGTTTAACATTATGCACGATATAATACACGAAGAAATGACTATTACTAAGATGTAGATTGCAGTCATTTTTGTGCAGAACTTCTATTTATCCATTGAAAAGAACTTAAAAGAGTAGGTCATATGGCAGTACTCAAACGTGACGTCACTATTGAGTATTTCATATAAAATAGGGATGATGACAGGCAAGTCAAATCAGCATCTTTTTTCGAACTGTCAAAACGATCACGACTATGGAACTTTATATGAAATACTCAAAAGTGACGTCACGTTTGAGTACTGCCAAATGACCGACTCTTTTAAGTTCTTTTCAATTTATTAAATAGAAGTTCTGTACAAAAAATACTGCAATCTACATCTTAGTAATAATTTCTTCGTGTATTATGTCGTGCATAATGTTAAATCATTTATTTTAACTGCAGTCATCATCCCAATTCCATAGTGATCGTTTTGACAGTTCGAAAAAAGATGCTGATTTGACTTGCCAGTTATCATGCCTATTGTCAATCGCAAACGAAAGGCAGCTAACTATCCTTGTCGCACTAATATGAAAGAGTGACAGAGAGAGAAAACTACGATTTGCAACTAAGCGTTTGCAATTGGCAACTTGGCTAAGCATCCAGGTATAAGTAAATTGAAGATGGGTTATACAGCCTTAGAGAGAACGACATTGCAAAAGTTAGCGGTTCTGGGACATGTAAATTAGGGTTTGACCACATAATTCTTAAAAACTATAAGCCACATCATCATCAGCATATGATAGTCCACTGCTGGACGTAGGCCTCTCCTATTAACTATGCATATAGACGCAATAGGAGGTAAATCCCATATTTGTCACGCTGAGCAAGCGGATTGACGATTGCAGTAATATGTCCACCATGATGACGCTGCTGCCCATCATCAATATTTTATCAAATAATGGTCAGTGACACTTCAATCCCTTAGTCGACTCTCACAACACCCGCATGAGGGGTTGGGGTGGTGACAAATGTATTCTTACTGCCGTCACCACACGGTCAAGAAGCCACATTATCGGCTTGTAGACATCCAACAAGGAAAATGTAGGTTTTAGAGCCCTTAACTTTCATTATGTCCACAGGAAAGAATTGTAAACTAACTCATACAAAAAACGTTTGACCCAGATATGTATAAGCAATTCCTTGGACGTTCCTTTATACTATAATTGTGAATTTATATAAATAAATATCTTGGGATATCTTACACAAATCAACCCAATCCCACGGTAAGCTCAATTAAGGCTTGTGATGTGGGTACCACCAGGTGATGATATATTGAATAGATAGATACATATAGATACTTAAATACATACACAGTCATTACCAAGGAACAAATATTTGTAATAAATAAATACATAAATAATGCCCTCGCCGGGATTCGAACCTGGAACCTCCAGCTTCGTAGGCAGGATCACTATCAACTAGGCTACAGAGGCTGACAAATTACAATACAATACCGTTTTACCAGGATTTGAAGAGTTGAAACGTGTTCAATTCAGAAATTAACGGACCATTTTAGATTAAAAGATCCATTGGTCCTCATTACTGTGACACAACTAACTGATCGCTTGTGGACCTTATACCGAGGACATAAGAAGTATTTCTGTTCAGTTTTGTGTAGTACGTGCGGCGGTTAGCGATCGGATGGTCATTACTGCGCTAGTGCTTTAATAGGGATTTAATACTAATAGGAAATACGTTCTAAAATAAGAGAAATACAACATAATGAGACTATGGAAATGTAGAAGTAAAGAATGCCCCAAAAATAATGCAAGGTTTGAAATCGATGAAAAATACTTACCTATTTCTTGATTGAATCATAAATTAATATTTGTTTTAATTGGATCATAAAAGAATGCCGAGAAATTACTTCGAAGGCTTTATTGTGACATAGCACTAATTTGTTTCTAATTTTCTATGAAATTTGCATAAATATAGTTAGGTGAATTTCGTTGCTGTATTGTGGAATATCCCTTCCTTCAAACAAGGGCTTTCTGACAAAGAACTTTGACTATAAATAATCCCGTAAATTTAAATCTTGCGTTATTTTTGGGACATGCTTTACAAAGAATAAGCTAGAACTCAAATTAATGTAATTGTGTAGACTTACCCCCTTATTCATAAACGTCTGCTAACTTTACAAGCCGCTAATAATTGTTTGTCCCTCTTGCACTTATGGATACATTGTTAAAACCGAAAGGGAGAAACAATTATTAGCGGCTTGTTAAGTTAACAAACGTTTATGGGGTTAAGCCTAGGGCTCACGGTACACGTGTAACCCGCCAAACCGGATACCCGTGTTCTTAAGCCCGACGGTACTAAGAACCCGAATTACACGAACCCGCCGGGTACCCGTGTCCGTGTCCAATACACGGATACCGTTTACACGAAACCGCGTGCTACCCGGGTACACGGGTACTTAAGACCGAACCGAACGGGTTCGAAATAATTTGAGCAAATACAAATAAGGTCAATTATGAATGTAACCTGCAGCTTCGTTCGACACTACAAAACACTATCTGTTCAGGAAAGGTCAGCCGATATAACTTTTTGATGAGGTTTTATAAATTTCGACTCTATCTGTTACGCTATATGGTCTATTTGACAAAATTAGCCTTTCGATTATCTATCTAAGTCTCACGACCCATTCGTACGCTTCTCGTCAAGGACGTCCCCGAACCCGCGGGTAATTAAAGTCCGTGTAAATAATACCCGTGTACCCGTGTACCCGTGTAAACGGGTATTATTTACACGGACTTTAATTACCCGTGTAAATCGGGCCAGAAACCCGTGTACGTGTAACACGAACACGGGTATGAGAAACGTTGACACGAAACCCGGACACGACCGCGAGCCCTACTTAAGCCGTACTATCTATACATAGATTACCATACTACTCTACTTAACCTAATCTATATCTAAGATGGGCCCTTGTGGTATTGTACCAAGGATGCTGGCGGCATTTCCTCGCAGTGTTGCAATACTGATGCACTGTGCGAGGAATTAGCCAGCTGTTCGATCCTTAGTTACTTCGTGATATTATTTTTTTGTTATTTTCTGTACTTTTTGGCCAGGCATTGTGAATGAGTAGCGAGCAGTAATTAGTTTAATTACCAAGTGCAGTAACAATTTGGCGAACGCACGTGGTGCATAATGGTTCGCAATTTGCGGTAGACTGTTCTGTTACCAAGGGAATTTACAGTAAAAAAAAATAATAAAGGAAGATTTTTTTGTAACAATTTTACACAAAAAAACTTGTTATGGTACCGGTATAGGTAGTCAAAGTCAAAATATTCTTTATTCAATTAGGCCCAGCAACGAGCGCTTTTGAATCGTTAAACTAAATAGCGAATGAGAGAAAAAAAAAAGCTATTTCCGGTTCTAACCCTACACCACTGCCTGAGAAGAATCCGGCTAGAAACTCATCGGGACTTTTTTTTTTCAAATAATAGTTTTGTAACATCTTAAAGCTAACATGCATTGATTAAAAACGAAACATAAATTTGATTTAATATAAATACAGGTCATCAGGCCCCCCACAAGGTGCACTGATGACCTGGTGAAGGTCGCAGGAGTCCGCTGGATGCGGGTGGCGCAGGACCGGTCATTGTGGCAATCTTTGGGGGAGACCTATGTTCAGCAGTGGACGTCTTTCAGCTGATATGATGATGACTTATGGCAATCGCACAACTATATGCCTTTCATCATCATCAGCCTATGTTAGTCCACTGCTGGACGTAGGCCTCTCCTATTAACTATACGTATAGACGCATTAGGAGGTAAATGCCCCTAATCGCCACGCTGGGCAAGCGGATTGACGATCGCAGTAATGTGTCCACTATGATGACGCTGCTGCCCATCATCAATCTTATAGAATGGTCAGTGACACTTCAATCCCTTAGTCGACTCTTACGACACCCGCAGGAGGAGTTGGGGTGGTGACAAATGTATTCTTACTGCCGTCACCACACGGCAATAGCTCCAGCTTCGTAGGCATAACTACCGATACCGACTAAACTAGATCTAGACTAGAAACTTCCGGATCACACACGGTAAGATCCGGATCTGAAACTATCGTATATCCGGTTTGCAAATCCTACTAATTTAAATAGGTATACAGAGCGTCCCAAAACTTAACATATTCGTATTATTCGTCCACCTTTTGTCTAATTTTCTAAATGATGCTGGTAAGAAGGTCTAGTTGGTGTATGTCAAAAATTTTATGTATACTTTGCTAGGTGGCGCTACAAAGCGGCGGCACACTTTCGTGTTTGACTTTATACATCTATTAGAATAAATAGTATCTATTACAATAAAATCTTTGCTTGTAGGTATATATTACGACTATTACCCACTCTCTGTAGTCTCGTTGTCGTCGCATGATTAAAGGAGACCAGTATTTATTGTATTTGATATCGCGAAGCTGCGATATCTGCCATTAATCATATAGGTATGTTCTTTTACTAATAGTATCAAAAGCGTAAGGTTATTCATAAGGCATCTAACGAAATAGCACGTCTGTTAGAAACGAATAAATGCCGAATTCGTATGATTATCATTTTAATCTTACCCACCCACGAACCCACCTACGAAGAACAGTTTTTCAAATGAAAACACTATGATTTTTATACCTATCCTTTATAACATTATTACCGATATTAGTACATTATGATACAAGTTTGCTAAGTTGATTATCATACTCGAGGCGGTATTGTGCGCGCGAGCTGCAAGCGAGCGCGCATAAGATAGCAGAGAGTGTAATGATCAATGCACACGAGTTTTATACGATGTTTTTCAACACACTTACGAGTAATAACCGACTTTTAGTAGCACTTTTACTAAACTAGGTATTACTTAGGTACTATCCCGAACAAAGTTACGTATAACCTTTTTATTTTTTTCATTACTTGAAGTTCACAATTCACATAAAAGCACCATAAAAGTAATAACAGAAATACAACAAAAATAAATAAACGAAACAAACAATTGAAATTCACTCCACTCCGAATAACAAATGGTAACTCCTCTATAAAATTTGCCAGAGAATTTTGAATTAATAATGTAGGAAATAGAAGAATTTCTTTTGTTTAAGGAGACCTTTTAATAGGCCTCAAGGTGGCAGGAGGTTGAAACGGCGCACGCAATACTTAAGGAATGTTTAAACGAGCGCAACTTTGTAAGTCAGCAATCCTATCGACAAACAGCCAATATAGAAAAACTGCGAATCATTAACGATTATCATAAAATAAAAATACGATAGCTTTACATTAATATAATTACATGATTATTTGGATTCACAAATCAAATATTTTATATATTTATTTACGAAAATGTATAATATTTTGTAGAAATAATCTGGATTCCGCTATTTCTGCCACATGTCAACTCTTTGGTGAATTAAAAAAATAAACATACCCTGACTAAATTCTAATGCTTCATCTACATGACATAATACTTGAAAATGTTGGCAAATATACTTGGTCGGGTTATGTTATGTTACTACCGCACTAGAACAATAACGTAATGAAAAAGCACGCGTGCTTAATATCTTGGATTATGAGTCTAATAGCGGTTCAATAATACCTACGTTACGAGCAAGTGTGTTAAAAAATACTTTATTACGGATATACCTTATTATAATATGGACGTGCGTAATCCCAACAAAAAATGCGGGTCGAAATAATATTTATATGAATTGGTTCCATCTTGCATAATAATTATCATCCCTGTAAGGTTTGACAACGTCATAATATTGTAACGCCGCGCAAGAGGTTTGACGCATACAATTCTGTCTTACCGAATCAAACTACATATTCAAAACTTTTATTAACCAATCACAACTTTTTTTATAGCGCGAAATTGTGTATTGGATTGTGTAATTTTAAGGTGCGCGGACATATTTATTGAGAGGGGATAGCCGTCAGTGTCAATGTGGCTGGGGCCATTATTTAAAGGCATTTTTGTATGTAAAGCTTCGTCTATATAATATTCCGTCACTGTTCAAATGTCTATGTCGACGAGGCCAGATTATTTAAGAAAATCTGTGAATAGAGAATTATTAACTTTTAAGGCCATATTCTTTGACCTCCCAACGCTAGTTTTAAGCGTCATCCAACCTCCGCTAATACCCGTGACAGTCGCCGTCAATGATGATGTGATACTGTAATACTCATAGTGAAAATATTTACAGTACTACAACTATGTGACTAGTGTGAATCGAAACGACATAGTGTAACATAATAATAATATAAGTGATTAATTTATAATCTGGCAAGCTCTAGCAAGCCATGTATAAAGTAGACGGTAAATTTAGAAAATACACGGATGCGAGACTATCCCATTAATATTTAATACGAAACTCGTTAGAGATCCGCAGTCCTATAATGCGTATCAGGCGTACAATTTCATAAAAAATGATGCAAACGTGCTGATTTTCAAAAATTTTTTAATAAGGACTGTCCCCAAAAAAGTATATAATTATACACGATGATCAGGGGTCGAACTAATCATACAAATGACGCAAAATAACGTACTTACCTAATTTTGATAGGATAATGCTTTTATTTAAGCTTCCGTGCTGCATATTTCACAAAGTAATATAATAATAATAATAATAATTGAGTGCCAAGTGTGATTGTAAGTAAACCTTAACATTAAGATCATAAGATTATATGTATTAAAAAATATGTATCCTACTTAAATTGGTTTGCCCACCTTTATTATTCAGCATATCTCCTGTAGTACATGAAGTGGTTCTTCTGAGTTTTTATATAGCATGTTTGCGCTAGTTGGCTTGCTTGAGCCCGCACTATGCGCGATTATCTCGGCAATCTAATTATGTAGATAATAGTACATTTTATAATATCTCCATAATGCACGTGATCGTCGAAGTGCCATACTATAAGTACACAACTGCACCAGTTCTCGAAAATGGTCGTGCCACGCTCTATTGGGATCGACCTATCATCACGGACAGGACTATTGTTGCCAATAAGCCTGATATCGTGCTGGTAGATCGATCGCAGCGCCGGGCTGTGCTCGTCGACGTCACCATCCCCCATGATGAGAATCTCGTGAAGGCCGAAAAGGACAAGTCCAGTAAGTACCTGGACTTGGCCCACGAGATAACCGCCATGTGGGATGTTGACTCGACGATCATAGTCCCGATAGTTGTTACAGCGAACGGTTTAATAGCGAAGAGTCTCGACCAACACCTTAAGAGTCTCTCGCTAGATGGCTGGGATCAAGGGTCGGATACAGAAGGCGGTAGTCCTGGACACGGCGCGGATAGTCCGTCGGTTCCTCTCTCTGCGACCTTAACCACCGGCAGCTTGGGCCCGCCCCGTTGCCGGCGGCACCCTAGTTTAGGTTTTTTATAAAGTGTTTATATTTTGTATTGTTTTTTGTATGTTTTACTGTATTTTAATTTTGTATTCATTTTATAAAAACCCTAAACTAAGAAAAAAGTTAAATAAAGAGATAATAATAATAATAATAAAAGCCTTTTATTCAGACAGGTATCTGTTACAGTGTTGTAGTAGTGTACAATCATTTTAAATTTTTCTTATATTTATATCAATAGTTCTTCAGCTTCATTTTGTCTGTCCCCGTCTGTTTGTCTTTTGACATAGGCCTCTTCCAAATTTGCCCACCTCTTTCTATCCCTAGCGACTCTTGTCCATGTACTGGTTGCCACCGCCTTTATTTCATCTAGCCATCTTTTATGTGTAGTACTATAATAATCGCGAGTAAATCCATTACATTTATACAGGATGAAAGATGTATTGATTGTATTTTGTAGTTGCACCCAGGGTATACTAATATACTTGCTGCTATCATAAAATTTGTGAGGCCTATATTAAAGGGTGTATCATTATCATTATATTTTACTTAGCCATATTTATTTATATTACATTTTTATATAAAAACATACATGTGTCTAATTACTGCTTTAATAAGGTACACATTTCATCCTAGAAACTCGACGTACTTAAAGCATAGAAAATATTTCGGACAAGTAAAGAAAATTTATTACAAGAAAATTTACGTTTTGCGAAAAAGACGACATAACACACAAAAAAATCGTACTTTGAAAGACATGCTTTCATGTGCTTCGTAATGTCAACATTTAGATATTGCCATAGCACTTATATTGCCCAAATTTGAAAATTACTTATATTGCAAAAAATGACCTGAATTTGTGAAAGGATACCTTAATGAGCAAAGCCCGGACGACGGGAGCAAAAATGAACTTTTCACTAGTGCTTAATGAAATATCGACTATTCTATCGACATCCATATGAACGATTTTTTAATTTGAAATTTATAGATTATGCTAATTATGTTTCCCTAGTAGTTCCACTTCTTTTCCAGACATCACAAAATATATAAGATTTTTAATATGAATTCACCAATTTTTTTAGTCAACACATTCTGATATTTTTTTGTGAATAATTTCGCCTTGAGGATGTAAAAGTAATCTTAACAAGTGCACTTTGAAATTCTGAACGACATTCAAGCTGCTTTTTAGACTTTAATTTCGGTTTTGTAACTGTCCTATGGTACTAGGTATTATTGACATATTATTGTTTATCAATTTTAGATCGCAATGCCTCTGATTACGTACGGTTGCATAAATTACTGTTGATCAATACATTTCTAATTCATAAAATGTTGGTATGGATGTCGATAGAATAGTCGATTTTTAACTAAGCACTAGTGACAAACGCATTTTTGCTCCCGTCATCCGGGGTATGTTAATGAGAATATGGTATGTAGCTTACGTGTATTTGACTTTGACATATAATATAACTGTCATGGAGCATTTATATCCACCTGTTTTAACTATGGATCAAGCCATATACATGGTGTTTCATTAAGGCTTTTATGTATGGCTGATTTTTATAGCTTCGCTGGTCTCGCACGCATAAGAAAGTGAATGGCATCTAAAACGTTGTGTAAAAATCCGATTTTATGTAAAACATAAAATCCACCACATTTTATTTGTGTATGCCTGATTGAGGAATCATGAAGACTCCGTTTAGATAATATACTCGGGCAGCATCTTGACCTATTGCTTCTTAAAATAGTACCATGGAGTCGCAGAAATAGTCTTACATTCAGCTGTATAGGTTTGTCCGAAAAACGTTTGATAGGCAATATTTATAGCACGATAAAGCCTTGGAAAGTAGCCATACATTACATACACACCATACACTCAGAACATAGAAACGCAAAATAATACATATTTCAATAGTTAGACCAGATCAAACTTGTTTTTATAATAAACGATGCAGTCTTTAATACTATTTGCGTTTTCTTTGGCTCTATATTTCTGATATATTGTGTTATCTCCAAAATGCATTTGAATGTTGGTCCTATGTTTAGTATGTTTTGATCACAGCACGTACATGTTTTTGTCACGTATCTCCAAAAAGGGTAAATAATAACAATATTCTCGTAAATTAGACATTCAATTGTGTATTTTAAAACATTAGTAAAAGAACGACATTATGTACTCAACTTACTTATTTCAAATGACACTTTCGTTTAATTAAAGAGGTTGATAAATAATAAGTGGCAATTTTAGTAAAAATATTTTTTTATTTATATATTTAGCCGCGTGGTGATGGCAGTAAGAATACATTTGTCACCACCCCAACTCCTCCTGCGGGTGTCGTAAGAGTCGACTAAGGGATTGAAGTATCACTGACCACTATTTAATAAATATTGATGATGGGCAGCAGCGTCATCATAGTCACACATTACTGCAATCGCCAATCCGCTTGCCCAGCGTGGCGATTATGGGCATTTACCTCCTAATGCGTCTATACGCATAGTTAATAGGAGAGGCCTACGTCCAACAGTGGACTATCATAGGCTGATGATGATGATGATGATTTTTTGCAAACATTCTATAGGTGAAATAAAACTATGAAAACGGATAAACTCGCGTATATTAACTAATTTTAACTTCATTCCGACGTTTCAACGACGTTGTTCTTCATTGTCAGTCATCCGCAGACCACGAACCCTGTAAAGTGTTCGAAACGTCGGAATGAAGTTAAAATTAGTTAATATACGCGAGTTTATCCGTTTTCATAGTTTTATTTCATGAGTAATCCTCGCGGTAACCGAAGGAAATATTATTCTATAGGTGATTTAACGTCATCCACATTATTAGTACGATCACTGTACATGGTCAAGTTTATCTGTGTTATACAGGGTTACTTTTTCACCGTTACAATAAATATGTACCATATCATTGGTATAGATAATAGATCACATTTATCAAATAAAATTTTCCATTTTTTAAATTTTTTATTAATTTACCCTTTATGCAAATGTAACATAATGGGCGCTGTAACGAAACGCCTGAGCTATTTCAAAACCCTATGTAAAATTATTACTAAACTACTTAGTCGACTCTCCTGCTTTTAAAGTTTTGGCCATGATGAAGTGTGATCGTCTAGAGATTGATGGTGGACCCTAACATTGTTTCATAGTAACCTAGAGTCTTTGACAATAACAGAATATGTGGAGCTTGTGGAGATAAATAATAATGCCTAAACTAAAGAATAAAGAAGTGTATTCGCAAAGATTAAAACAAGATTATTAATAATTGTTCAACAGTCACATTATAATAAACATTTCTAATGTAAAGAAGTATGTAGATATTTATAGAGAATGGCATAGCAAAACAATTAGTTAATTAGGAAAACAATTAGTAGCTTAAAGTATAAATTTATAATGTAATTCACTAATATTATAGAGCACCACCTGCAGAGAGAGAAAGGCAAACATGAGAATTTAAAATATAAATGTTTAGTATATAAGGTTAAAAAAAAAACAATAAAAAAATAATTATTGTTTTTTTTTTCCTAATCCACTACCAGCTATTTCTTGTCGCGGCTAACTTGTGATAGTCCATTCCTTTGCTTTTTCTGTGACCCTAGTCTAACCTAACAGACGCTACCAGCATTTCGGAAAGCCTATTCCAAGCGAGAAGAAATGCCAAGAAACTCGCTTGTACTGAGATTTCAGCTCAACTACCTTCAACAGTCATTATTTATATAGAGTAGAAGGAGTACTGTAACAGCCTTAGCTTATCCATTACTACCAATGTCATTTAGAATTCCAGATTTTAAAATCTATATGCATAAGAAGTACCACATTCAAAGTATAGTGGTTACCAACTTCTGATCTTATGTTACATTCGATCAGTGCTAGATCCAATCGGTTTTCCAAATAATTCACCAGATCCTGTAATGGATTACAGATTATTTATATTTTAGCATTTATTGTATTCAGTAAGTTGAACTCAAATTAGATTTAAAAAAGTTGATATGCTAATTTTAAAGCATAGGTAATCCATTATAATGGATTCCTTAAGATTTGTATATTTAAATACAAAGAGCCCTCACTTAGGGTAAACTTTAGATAAGTATGTAAGTATACATAGATATTTGGTCTAGATTACTAATAAATAACCTAGGTTGTATAA
Source organism: Thaumatotibia leucotreta (assembly GCA_025490895.1). Taxonomy (NCBI): domain Eukaryota; kingdom Metazoa; phylum Arthropoda; class Insecta; order Lepidoptera; family Tortricidae; genus Thaumatotibia; species Thaumatotibia leucotreta. The sequence continues at coordinate 149 of JALPQI010007582.1, read as the reverse complement.
TATGAAAGCAAAGACTAAATTACTTCATAGCCTCCTTTGTGCTGTAAATAGTAATTTATTTTATACTATATCAATAATGTATGGTTTAGATTTGGATACAAATATATATTATAGTCATGAGTATATTAAATACTTGATTATTATACTGT
>JALPQI010007581.1:0-54433 GCA_025490895.1 Thaumatotibia leucotreta | reverse complement strand
AAAAGATCCCTTAACTTGGTACCTGATATGGAATTCGAACAAATAGGCCTCGATCTATTGCAGTCAGTCATAGGCAGGACTCATAATTGGAAAGCCACGGGCTCCGACAATATCCACAATTTCTGGTTAAAAAAGTTTACGTACTTGCATCCGATCTTACTTCGCCATATTAATGAATTCATTCGCAACCCTGAAACAATGCCATGCTATATTACTCAAGGTACCACATACATGTTAGACTCTGTATATGAGTTTACTAATACAAGATGTCATAATTTTATAGATGTTCTGTAACCAGGTTATCGGTCTATATTTAGCGGGGTTTTTTCTGTCGTTTTTATCTTTAGCACAGACACATCGACACACATAACATATTAGCAGAGCAGCAAAAAGGGTGTAGGCAACATAGCCAGGGCTGCAAAGAACAACTTACTATAGACGCGGTTATCTCAAAACAAGCAGTGAATAAGAAACAGGACATATTTACCATGTACATCGATTATAAGAAGGCGTTCGACTCAGTCCCACACACATGGCCTCATATACATTCTTGAACACTATAAAATCCATCACACAATAATAAGTTTTCTAAAAAACATCCATGGTTCACTGGTCGACTGTTCTTAAAATCTCACACAATTCCGAGAATATAGTAACGGAACCTATCAGCATTCGCAGAGGTATTTTCCAAGAGACGCTCTGAGTCCACTTTGGTTTTGTTTGGCCCTCAACCCACTCTCAAACTTACTCAATAAGAGTATGGCTGGTTTTGAATTGAGTTATGGCAATAGTTCACACACAGTTTCACATCTGATGTACATGGACGACATCAAGCTTTACAGTAGTAATCTAGATGATATACATAAGCTCGCAGATATAACACAAAGTTTTTCTTCCTGCATACGCATGGAATTTGGCATCGACAAATGCAAACTTCAGTCGATTCGAAATGGTAAATTAGAGTACAACAGTTATACGCTTAACAGTGGAGAGGACGATAGATCCTGTAGATGAAGAAACCGGCTACAAGTACCTTGGATATCAACAATCACAGCAAATCCATCACAAAATAAAATTAAATCAACACTCAGGCAGAAGTTTACGGATAGGCTTCATAAAATTCTCAACACACATCTCAATGCGCGTAACACCATTAAGGCAATAAACACATATTCCATCCCCATTCTCACCTATTCATTTGGTATAATACAGTGGTCACAACGGATTTAACTAACCTTCAAAGAATAATTAACACATTAATGACTAAATACCGGAAACATCACCCACGAAGCTGTATACAAAGACTGACCTTACCGAAAGCAGAGGGCGGAAGGGGTTTGATAGATATTAAGAATTTACACAACAAGCAGGTAAGCTCTCTAAGGAAATTCTTCCACAACCAATCTTCCCGTTCTCAATTACACAAGGCTACTGTATCAGCGGATCAAAAATGCACTCCATTGAACTTAAATAGCCAGACAAAACAAAAAAATGAGGAAATCACAGAACCTCAACAAAAACTTCAAGCATGGGTTCAAAAATCACTCCACGGCAGGCACCGACTAGACCTGATCAACCCCAACGTCGACAAGCTGGCATCCAACATGTGGCTTAAAAAAGGTGAGTTGTTTCCAGAGACAGAGGGGTTTATTATTGCCATTCAGGACCAGATAATAGACACCAGGAACTACAGAAAGCACATTATTCGCGACCGAACCCAACCGACAGACTTATGCCGACGCTGCCATGCTGCCTCTGAGACCATTCAACACATAACTGGAGCATGCCGATCAATAACCCAAACCGACTATAAACACCGACACGACCAGTAGCAGCCATAATCCATCAGTATCTTGCATTTAAATACCACCTTATAAACAACAGGACACCCTATTACAAATATTCTCCCCAAACCGTTTTAGAATCAAACGAGTACAAACTGTACTGGGACAGAACCATTATTACCGACAAGACAGTGCATTACAACAGACCGGACATTACACTTCAAGACAAAGCCGCAAAAACAGTATATTTAATTGACATAGCCATACCAAACACCCACAACCTTACAACCACCCATACAGAAAAGATTAGCAAATATACAGATTTGACCATAGAAATTAAAAACCAATGGAGAGTAAACACAGTAAAAACTATCCCGATCGTCATTTCATCCACCGGAGTAATTCCCCGCACTTTGCATACAAGCCTAAAAACACTGGAAGTGCACCCTCTCACATACATTCTATTACAAAAAGCAGTAATTATGAACACTTGTCGATTAGTAAGAAAATTCTTATCTTTAGAACCGTAGTACCTACCACAATATTCCATTCTCGTTTGGTCAAAAACCCGCGATTGTGGAATTAAAAGCCACCTCCAATCAGGAGAGAAAAGCACACAATAAATAATAATAATAATAATATAATACAAAGTTTTATTTCAGGCAGAGTCCCATAATTATATACTAGCTTAATTCTAAATTTAAGTACACATCATACAAATATTGGGAAATATAAATAGAATTTTAGAAATATGTTAATAGCCGATAGTTAAATTCATAGCTTAGTAGCTCGCGGTGAGACGAGCTATGCTATTCTCTTATTCACACACATTCAACGCTGCGTTCGTCAAAGAGCTCGACGTCGAGACAGCCTTATCTAAAATCCTAGCTGTTTGATTTGACATTAGGAATCGAGGCTGTGAGCGAGGTTGTGGGCGAGTTTGTCGCTGTTTTTCGTTAGAGAATAATAATATGAAGTTCGTACACTAAACGTCAAACTCTCGACGCAGTGTAGTTCCAGCTCACGCCGAGCACTAGTGTCGCTTAAAGTACATTAGTTAATATCATTTTTAGGCTCGACGCTGCCGCGGCGGTTTTCTTAGTGAATAACACTGCTGTGCCTAAGGTAGGTAGCAGGTATGAAAAAGTTTAAATGTTATGAACAGAGGGCGGAATTGCTCATGGCAAAAAACCAAATGTCACTAGAGTTTGAACGTTAAATTTTATCGACTATCGATTAAACTGAAATGTATTTACCAAGCGTGTCTTTATTTATTTATGAACAAAACTAAACCTCAAAATCCATAAGTACATACAATGTCTAGTTATTTAAACATTACAGAATAACATTTGAATAAAAGACAATACATTCTAAAAAAATAGTTCACTCAAATCACCTGTGAACAAATTTTCATCGCATAATACAGTATTGTAAAAAGCTATATTATCTGTACTAATGACGTTTTCCTCATTTTCTCTGTAATAATACATGATTGTTATAATTTTTTCCATATATCCGAATTTGATGAAGTTCGTCTGATTGTATAAAATATCTAGATAAACTTTCCGCAACAACGATTCATCCGGAAGTTTTTCCGATGAACAAGAGCAACAAATACAAAAAAGAATCGGAACTGTCGATAATTTATTTTTTTCCATGGAATGTTGTAACAAACGAGAAATACTATCATTATCAAATCCAAATAAAAACTATTGTCATTCTTAACCTCTTTAAACTCAGGTGAATGTGTTTTACTCGTTATGTGAATATCGACGCAATATTTTTTTAGTTGCTTTGCTTCAAGTGAATCTTACATTTAGAGCAGTATATTGTTGAGCTGTTTTCGTCGTAAGTAAGACAAGGATATTTATATATCCATTTGTTGATTGTTTTTCTTTTTGGATTAACCATTTTTTTCAAACGTGAATTAGTTGTTAAATGACTAGTGGCAGAAATGACACTTAAAGTTAAATGTCATACAATTTATTTTTAATCTAATCAAAGAGGTCAAAATCAAATTGTAGGTCGAATAGCTAATCAAAGAGGTTAATGTTAAAGACAGAAATACAAAAGATGATCGAATTTATCGATAGCTGGAAATGTCGATAAAATTTTACGTTCCAACTCTATTGACATTTGATTTTTGCCATGAACAATTCCGCCCTCTGGTTATGAAGGTAGTATGAACTATGTAAACGATAGGTAAGTGTCATAGCGTGATGAAGCAGCATTGCGAAGCCTAAATAATACCCATAAATATTTAAGGAAAAAATGTTAATCGAGACCCATACAGGAACATTATTCATAATGTTGATATCCTAGAAACACGCTCAGGTTCCTATTTCACCAAGATGAACAGGTGCGATAATTGTAAAATATCACTGTTACTGACTTTACAGGCCTCCGTAGGCACAGCTACCGCTTAAGGTGCATTCAGACCAAAACAGCATTCGCTGTTCTATCCCCCGCTCTACGAAATCAACTAATCATAATCACGTTTTGTGTAACGATCGAATTTCGTAGAGTGGGGGGTTAGAATAGCGATTGTTCGTTTGGTCTGAATGCACCTTTACAATTGGATAGTAAGTTGGTCTGGTTGACGTAACTAATGACCGAAGAGCTGGCGACTTCCTCGCACAAAGCATCAGTATTGCGATACAGCGAGGAAATGCCGCCAGCATCCTCGGTACAATGCCACAAGGGCCAATCTTAGATATAGGTTAGGCTAAGTAGATTAGTTAAATGTAATAAATAATACATACTGTACATAAATTGAAGTAGTACAATAACTAATAAATTAAATTACATTTCTAAATTGGATAGTTCAAGTGCAATGTTTGGTATCAACGTTGAATTATTCAAAATAACGTTTTTACATCGTTAATAATAATAAACTTTTATTTTATTTTCTGCAGGTCTTGACAGTTTTCAAAAGGTTTAGACGAATTTTCTTTAATTTTCTACATGAGGTTCGTTGCGCCGGAATTTCGCTACAATTATTGTGTTTTTGTGACAGTTATAATTTTACTTCACTAAAAAGTCGGTATTTATTGTTGATTTCCAAAAGTTCTTGCAATACACTTTATATTAGTGGCAAACAACCACATGGCTCGTCGTATGGTAACCGGTAACCATAGCCTATGTACGCTTTAAATAGAAAAAATAGTAATTTTTACAATAGGGACGATGACTAGTTAAAATAAATTATTAAAAAAACATTATGCACGACATAATACACCAAGAAATTATTACTAAGATGTAGATTGCAGTAATTTTTGTACAGAACTTCTATTTAATAAATTGAAAAGAACTTAAAAGAGTAGGTAATTTGGCAGTATTCAAACGTCACTTGGGAGTATTTCACATAAAATTCCATAGTGGTGATCGTTTTTACAGTTCGAAAAAAGTACCAGTCATCATGCCTATTGTGTGGTAAAACATGTAAATATTTTAAAATGTTGTACAGGTTTTATGTAGTTTTCAACATTTTATCTAATTATTAACATCGTATTTTTGAATTACTTCATTAACAAAAAAATATATACCGAAGAACGAAAAAGAACGGAATTCGAACCGTTCTTTTGTATGGAGAAAAAACCGTTATCCGATTCCTGGGTGCTTAGCCAAGTTACCAATCGCTAGCGCTTAAACGTCAATCATAAGCGAAAGGCAGCTAATTGTCTTTGTCGCACTAATATGAAAGAGTAACAGAGAGGGAAAACTACGATGCGCTAGCAAGCGCTAGCGATTGGCAACTTGGCTAAGCATCCTGGTCTATTGTCACTTCTGTCACTCTGGTGAAATAGGTATACACGTCAAAAACTCAAAACTTACCCAAATATATAATACCTAAGGTTATTTAGTACACAAACAAGAACTAGACAAATATCTAAAGGGTTCTAGAAAGTTCGGAGCGGTCTTTGAGGTGTGGCGGAAATTTCTTGAGAGAAATACCACTTGGGGCTTTCAAAGTTATCCAATAAATAGTAGAGTAGCTCAGAAACGAGTGGTGGTAAATGTTTTGGATGTAAAAAACCCGTAAAACCGCGAAGTAAATTTCAAATAGCATTACGGGGTGATAGCAAAAAATGTGTACATGTGTGACATTATCACGTTACCAGACAAAGGTGCATTTAGACCAAAAACGAGCATTCGGCCATTCTATCCCCTAAATCAACGAATTTCGACGAATCACGTTTTGTTTAACGAACGGATTTCGTAGAGTGAGGGATAGAATGAGCGAATGCTCGTTTCGTCTAAACTAAATGCACCTTTAGAGTCTAGACTTGGTTTAATCACCTACTTAAACCTTAAACCTGATATTCACACATTTATTGTTTGTTAAAATTATTAGTACTAACGCAAAAATAAATAAATAAATATCTCGGGATATCTTACACAAATCGACCTTGTCCCACGGTAAGCTCAATTAAGGCTTGTAATGTGGGTACCAGGCGACGATATATATAATAGATAGATACTTATATACATAGACAGCCATGACCAAGGAACAAACATTTGTGATAAATAAATACACAAAGAATGCCCTCGCCGGGATTCGAACCCGGAACCTCCAGCTTCGTAGGCAGGGTCACTACCAACTAGGCTACGGAGGCTGAAAAAAATATATCTGCGAACGTGTTTCACGATGTGTCAAAGTCGTCAAATGTTGTGGAAAATCAGCCATATTTTTTTACCTTTTTTTAATTTCAATTGATAAATAATCATTAATTTCAATTAAAAAAACTGAACGAACATAATTATTATTCTTTTTTTTGGTCATTGACAATACTGATGAACATAGGTAATGCACTTATTAATAATATTCTTTTTTTTGGTCATTGGAAACACTGATGACCATAAATAATGAAGAGAGTTCGTACTAGAGTTCCATAACGCGTCCGTTTCATTGCGGATTCCCCTATTATATAGGTAGGCATATCTTTATTTGGTAAAAAGGAATAGACAAATTGACGCATCCCATAACAAATTGTGGGCCGCACTAATCCTGGTTTCGAATGGATGCGATTCTGTGGAGATCGCTTTCGGATCTATTGTAATTAATTTGGATGTAGGTGTTACGTGGGCGGTGATTTATTTGTCTTTCGTGAATTTTTGACCAATTTATTTTAGACGTGCGGGACATGAAAATGGAATGGATTTGTTTCATATCGTCATTATTTTATGTATTTATTTATAACAAATATTTTTTCCTTGCTCATGGCTGTCTATGTATTTAAGTATCTATATGTATCTATCTATTATATATGTATATCGTCGCCTAGTACCCACATCACAAGCCTTAATTGAGCTTACCGTGGGACTAGGTCGATTTGTGTAAGATGTCCCGAGATATTTATATATAAAAAAATAAAATAAATGTATTCTTATAATAAAAATAATAATAAGGCCGCAGGGCAGCTTGTGGCGAGCTGTTGGGGAGTAACGACCCCACGGACCCGAGTGCTCCCGAGAGTCGGTCAGGGTCCCCGCCTCCGGCGTGTCTTCGTCGGTCGGAGTGGAACCCCAAGGGGACCCGTAGGACTCTCAGCTCTGGCTTGCCTTAACTGGCCATCCAGAGAGGAGTCGTCAGAGCTATACGCTCCAGGGGTGGAAGTGTAAATTTGCGTAAGTCGCGAATTCGTGCAGCGGCTGTCAAGCCACTGCGCAGAAAGCGGTGTACACCTCTCTACACTCCTGAGCCGCCTACACCGGTGTTGCCCCTGGCTGTCTCTTGTGACGGCATTTACGGGGGCCCATCTAGTCGGCGGCAAGTCACCGCCTGCCTCGATAGCAAAGAGAAATCATTGTTATGGCAGGTGTCCGGACCTCTTTTCTATAGTTACATCTCTTATCCATCCAACCTTCATCACCACAACCCACTAGTCTTTTCCATATAATCTCCAATAGCCTCTATATGCCTGCTGGGACCGGTTCACGGATATCTATTTTTGTGCCCGTGAATGGGTTGCAGCAGGTGTAAAACACAGCAAATTTCTCCAAAGGGCCTCTACGTGTTGGATCTGTATCCCCGCGCAAGCCTATCAAAAGACCGGGATTTATAGGCCCGTGATCAAAGAGAGTACAAATAATAATAATAATATTTTATTTGTAGAAAATAGTCTTACTGCCCTAACCACGCGGCGTTTTGATTTAGCATTTTACTCCAGTCAATTGTCATCATCATCAACATCCGTCTATCACACTAATGAGGCTTTTGTTGTAGTGATAGAGACAAATCCTCTTAATTGAAGAATTTTTAAGTTTGCGATTATAGGCATATAGCTATGAAAATGAAAAATGAAAAAACGTTTATTGCGTTAAAACAAATACAACATACTATACATTGTTACGATATCCTAGTAAGTAAAATGATTACCTGTGTCAGGAGATCGTGCTCTTCCGTATAGGTATAAAGGTGCGTTCAAACCAAAAGAGTATTCGCTATTCTAACCCTCCACTCTATGAAATTCGTTCGTTACACAAAACGTGATTGGTTGATTTCGTAGAACGGCAGCTATGTATTAGTCTACCGCTGGACATAAGTCTCCCTCATAGTACGTATACATATTTAGCTTTTTTCCCTTAAGTATGGCGACAGTACAGTCGAGGACAGAGTTTTCTTACACCCTGTATACAGTGGCATTACGTATAGCGTAGTTGCTACGGTCTTAGTTTATTAGGGGATGGTGAAACAGTGCCGTGTGATGACGGCAGTAAGAATACATTTGTCACCACGCCAAATCTTGAAGTGTGAATAGGACATTGATGATGGGCAGCAGCATTAACATAGTGGATGCAATACTGCGATTGCCGCCAACCCGCTTGCCCAGCGTGGCTATCATGGGCATTTACCTCCTAATGCCTATACGCATAGTTAACGGGAGAGGCCTGCGTCCAGCAGTGGACTATCATAGGCTGATGATGATAATGATGATGAAGTGTCGACTTGAATGCTGGGAAAATTATAGACCAAAAGTCGATTTTGTGCCAAAATCGTGGTGCGAACTTAAACTTTTGAGCCAGTACGGTAGCGTGGTGGCTACGGTAGTAATAAATATCTGCACACGCACTTTCTAACATTTATCTGACAGATATATTTTATTCCAGGATAGTGAAACAGGACACAGACCAGAAATTAATGGAACTGAGGACATAATCGGATTCACGACGTGTCGATCGCCTTTTCAACCAATTTTGAAGAAGAACAATACCCGTATAAGAATATTACGTAACATTATGTGACAAATATCTTACCGCTATTCAAAGATGGAGAAAATGGTAGACACGGTATGGTGTCAAGGTGACCCCTGCGCATTTTAGTGCTCAGGATATTTCAAATTGCTCAAAATGTATTTGAAATTGGAACTTAAAATCTCGCAGATTGACTAACGAGGAAACATGATTGAAACTATCAATTGTTTTTCAAAAAATTTTTTAATCACATACTGATCACATTTTGGCTTTAAATAACGAAATATGGACATGATTTACGAATATTATTATAAGGAAAGCAGCATTTTACTAAAAATACGTATTTATTTTTATTAAAAGCGCAGACTTTGTCTTAGATATTTGCCGTTACTTATATTCAATTATGGTTGCTAATAAATATTCATGTTTAAATCACATATTTTCGTTCCGATACCAAAAATGTGAATTTGTATTTCTTCTTAAATTACATCGAAATGTCATATAGACCATATTTCAAACCAATTACAGTAATATAAGTAAATGTGTACCTATAAATAGGTACGTGATTTTCTCAATTACATTTTTGTTATTATTTTATATTCCCAACCCGCCGTGCCCAACGATGTGGTGGAGTATGTCCGCCGGAAGCCGTGTTACTCGCTGAGGGTGCAGCAGTTGCGGTCGCGCCACTACGTGCACTTCAGCTCGTTCGTGGTGCGCGTGCCGCGCCCGCTGCAGGACACCATCGCGAGTACAGACTTCTGGCCGAAGGGCGTCGTGTTTCGGCAGTTCCGAGGCAATCTGCCGTATTCTACGCCGGATCTGACGACACAACGGGGCCACGTCTAGGGCTGCCAACCGTCCCGCTATATGCGGGACGTCCCGTTTCTGGGGCCCTAAAGTATGCGTCCCGCAAAGGGTTCGTGCGGGACGCCAGTTGTCACGCTTTTCAGGGAATACTAAAATAATAACATGAATACGTAAATGAAAGCAATTTAAAATTTCGTCTTGTTCATTTGAATGTACCGCGATATCCGTACCAATAGTCCGCAAGCACCGTGCACTGAACCTGTATACAACCAAAATATGAATGGTTGCGTTGCGATGGGTGCAATAGGTGCATCTAAATTGAACCGATCTGAAATTAAGGATTTTTTTTAATGTTAATGTCGTTCCCATCCCGCATTTTATAGCCAAGTCCCGCAATTTATTCGCGAATGTCCCGCTTATGTGTGGTTTTTGGTTGGCAGCCCCACGTCGTTACGTCGCCTAAATCTAACTAGTTTTAAGTTGTTTTTATATTTTTATATTTTTGAAGTTCACAGTGCCTTAGTGTTATAACTGTAATGCTGTGTAACTTATTTGAAAAATAAAAATAAAATAAATATCTTACTCTTACTTTTACTAGGACCACCTCATCTAAATTGTTATCCATCTACGCATACACACCCACACATGAAGGTGAACATAAATATTAACCGCGCACATTGTGGTGTCACTGCGCATCTCGGGTGTCGCTTAGATTACGGGTAAGAGTAGCAGAAAAAGCAGGTTTTCTTATTTTCGAGTAAAATAAATTGTATTAGATTAAGGGCTGATTTTGCAATCCTCAGTTAAAAGTATCCGTCAGTTAAAAGTATTACCATCCTTATCGCTGGTCATCAGTCAAAAAAGGATAGACCTAACATTTATTTGACAGTTACTGTTATCTGGGGATTGAAAAATCAGTACTAATACTGACATTAATATTTACATTTAACACAAGGCCTTGAGCACAAAATAAATTGATATGGTAAATATCCAGATTGAAAAATACTGACACAAAATAAAACAAATTTAGTATTTTTTCGGTTAACGTAAATTATTACTTTATGAAACTATGATATGAAGAGGAATGAAATAGTCACTCCAAGATCAAAAACCCTGTAAAACGACGTAAGGACGGTAATTTAATAGTAAATTACATCCTTAATTAAATATATAAATTAATTTCTTATTATATTGAATTGTTCTATATTCATAAAGGGTTAACACTTTTATAAATAAGTATCTATATGTTAGTATCTATCATAAATGTTGTCATTTATAATTACCCATAATACAAGCGTTTCATTTATTGTTTTACCGTGGGACTAGGGGTGCGTATAGGGCTTGCAATTCCGGATTTTTTTGTATGGACAATATCGGAATTTCAATATTATACTAGGTGCGTATTTTGAATTTCACCAGTGATTTATTCTCACCGAAAACAAGTGATTTCCCTTGAGTTCGTATTTTGGAATGAAATGTCATCGGTGACTAGAATTTACCTATGATATCGCTTTACGGTTTCCTCCACCCACTCGATTTGAAATCACCGTGTGACTATTTTTGACAGTTGACTAGGTCATATTTGCCATCTTTCAAATTACATTGACACTCCGTTTTACGTTGGACCATTTTGACAGAACCTGATATGAGTTATAGGTAGTATGAAAAATAAAAACCGATACTAAGGGTAACACTACTACTTCTGCGCAAAAAGGAACGTAACAAGATAATTGTCTATGACTGACATTGTACAATTTCTGTATGTTGGTAAAAAACGTGTGAGAATCAAAAATACGGCATTTGGAAAACAGTGACTTCAAATCACAGGTGACAATTTTAGTCACCAGTAATTTCAATATCATCGGTGAAATTATAAAACTCGCACTCTAGGTCGATATATGTAGGTATGTAAGATTGTCCCATTATGCTTATAAAAAAGTGTAGTACCTTTAAAGACATACTCAGGCCCAAAAGGTTCCAACCATTTAGCCCTATAAGCCAAAGTTTTATTTTCTATCCATACTTCTTTTATAAGTACAGGTAACATAACAATAAGGTTCTATCTGACCTCCATGTACAACAATTGAATTGAACCAATGTATGCAAGAAAGATTTGTATCCAATTTGTTGATAAAATCTCTTGAATGATTACATAGTTCCTTTATGATACCAGGTATTGTATTGGAAATATGAAAAATTACTAACGTTTGTGTAACGAATTATTTTATAAGCACTTTGATTTGAGTTATTAAACTAGTACAAGTAACACCTACCAACCTCTCGAATAAATTAAATATTTCATTAGTTTTAGTCACGGCAGATAATTTGGAACGTACTGTCATTACCTACGTCGTACAATACACGTGCCAAATGGATATACACTAACTTCGGTCGTGTTTACATTTATCTCCACTCGTTTGGAACTTTTTTTTTCACACTTATATCGTAAAATGTGTTTCAGTTCAAAATGGTTCTTCGAAGTTTTACCAAGCACTATATTTATTGAAATAGTACATTGTGTCTCAAGGGAGTTAGTATTCCGCTTACCGACCGTGATGCATACAATGTTTTACATCACACTTGCCGACAAAAAAAAAGTTTTAAGACAAAACATGATTTAATGACGTACTGACATTTCTATTACTTCCTAGAGAATTTCACTTTTCTATTACTCCCGCTACGCATGTAAGCAATGGCGCGCATAGACAGCAAGTCTGATGAAAAAAATATTATCAATTTTAAATGATCACTTCCAAAATCGCTTATGGCGAACATTCAAAATTTAGAATTTCGTGCATCAATATCTGTCTCTATCACTCTAATGACTGCCTTCTTTAGAGAGACAGGCAGCGGCCTTACCGCGAACTACGAAATCCGCAAAATATTCTCTGTCACTCTTATGACGCCTTTGTTGGAGTGACAGAGACAAATCCCCAATATTTACGAACTTCGGTGTTCGCGGTAGCAGGCCAGGGTGCTTAGCCAAGTTGCCAATCGCTAACGCTTAGTCGTCAATCGTATACGAAAGGCAGGTCTTTGTCGCACTAATATGAAAGAGTGACAGGGAGGGAAAACTACGATACGCTACCAAGCGATTAGTAAAACAGATTAAAACAGATTAGTAGTAAAAAGTCAAAAATTCCAAAAAAACTTATTTTCAGTACATCAAAATGCCACAATGACATTGGCATATTACATCTAATATCCGAAGTGTGTTAGGTTCATAATAACCTGTAGGTATTAACCAAAATTTAAAACGACAGTTTCTCCGAATACCACTTAAAATGTTATTTACAGTAAGCGTAATATTCCTTGCACTACTTTTTATTATCAATTTTAGCATTAAAGTAGTATGATAGCCTCTAGCCGCCCAGAGACCTATAGTCCATTATATTACGGAAAAAAAGTTCACATTCGGATACCAGCACCAAATTTTAGTATGTTGTTAAATATGTCATTCTGTATCCAAAACTGCCGGGAGACACTCTCTCAAAGGTCAAGGTCACCAGTAATGACGTCATCAAAATGCCTAGTGCCTAATTTCAAAAAGCGCTTATTTGTTCCTCAACCGCCCAACGTATACCATCGTGTGTAGTATCAATCAAAAGGTCAATAAATATTCTCTAACTTTGTCTTTTCATGTTATAGCATATATCTAGAAGTAAAAAAAATATCGTTGAAAGAATAAAAATATTTTTTTACTCTTTTCGTACAATGCACATTTTATCAGGAAACAAGCGGTATTAGAAAAAATATTGTACTACATAAATGTAGCCAAACTATTATCCTAAAATTTACAGTTTAAATCATCGAAATCGGTTGAAAATAAACAAAGTTATGTCATTTTCTATATTCCGTGGCAAACGCCATACACCCGCCATCCGCCCGCCCGCCAGTTCGAAAATGTAAATTGCACCCAAACTATGCAATTGATTTATACTGAAAAGATATGAACTAAAAGCCAATTGCCTAGCCGTGGGGTGACCGGCTTGCGAATAGTCCCCCACCATATCATCCCGTGGTTGCAGTAAGAGCCTGCTAAGGGAATAAATACCGGAAGATGGGCAGCAGCATCTTCCGCAGAGTAACAAGTAACAAACTGCGCGCGCCAACCCGCCTGCCAAGCGTGGCGCGTATGGAAACCCCCCCCCCCCATGAAATGAACAAAACACAACCTAGGCCCCTAGTGCCCGGCAGTCCTGCTCTTCCTGGCTACGGTAGCGGCCAGAGAAACAGGGCAAGGGGTGCTAAGAATCACCGGCACCTATCCGGCTACCCACCCCCACGACGATTGGCCCTGGTAACACACAATATCCGCACTATGAGGGCTGACGAAAAGATTTACGAGCTGGAAGAGGAACTGAGCAAGTTACACTGGGACATAGTCGGGCTATGCGAAGTCCGTAGAGAAGGGGAGGACACCGTAACCCTGAAGTCCGGTAACTTGCTCTACCACCGGGAGGGCGACCAACAGTCCCAAGGTGGTGTCGGGTTTCTCGTCCACAGGTCCCTCGTAAACAACATAATAACCATCGAAAGTGTGTCGAGCAGGGTGGTATACCTGGTACTCAGAATATCCAAAAGATATTCGCTGAAGGTCATTCAGGTATATGCACCGACCTCGTCACACTCCGATGATGAAGTAGAAGTTATGTATGAGGACATAAGTAAGGCCATACATACTTCTAAAACCTACTTCACTGTTGTTATGGGGGACTTCAATGCAAAGTTGGGCAAGAAAAGCGGTGATGAGTTGAGAGTGGGGCAATTTGGCTATGGACAACGGAACCATAGGGGACAGAGGCTGGCCGACTTTTTGGAGAAAGAGGGACTCTTTATGATGAACTCTTTCTTCCAGAAGCCGCCTCAAAGGAAATGGACCTGGTTGAGTCCCGATGGTTCCACGAGAAATGAGATAGACTTCATCATGACCGACAGGAAACGTATATTCAGTGATGTGTCTGTGATCAACAGGGTGAAAACCGGTAGCGATCATCGAATCGTCAGGGGCTCACTGAATATCAATGTTAAACTTGAAAGGTCCAGCCTGATGAAGTCTACGCTCCGTCCCACTCGAGCCCATATCCAAAACCCCGAAAGCTTTCAACTTGAGCTCTCTAACCGCTTTGCTTGCCTTGAGGACTTGGCATCAGTGGACGAGATCAACGACGGGCTAGTACAAACTGTCCATATGGTAGGGTCTAAATTTTTTAGACCACGCCGTAAAGATAGACCTCAAAAACTGACCGTTCAAACTTTAAACCTCATGGCTGAACGACGCTCGCTACAGCTGCAATCTTCGCATGACGCGGAGTCATATAGGCAGCTCAATAGACGCATATCCAAGTCCTTGCGACATGACGTGCGTCTCTTTAATACTAACCGTGTTAAAGAGACAATCGAGCGAAACCAAGGCTCCAAAGTGTTCGCAAAGGACAAGTCTATTGGGCAAAGCCAGCTGACAAAGCTGAAACGGGGAGATGGCAGCATAGCGTCAACAAAAGCAGAGGTTTTAGGTGAGATCGAGAGGTTCTATGGACAGTTATATACTTCGGTCGCAAAGCCCGTTGACAGTTTGGTAGGAGATCCAAGAGCCAAGCTGTCCCGACACTACACCGAGGATATCCCGGACATCAGTCTGTACGAGATTAGGATGGCCCTGAAGCAGCTTAAAAACAACAAGGCGCCGGGCGATGACGGAATCACTTCAGAGCTTCTGAGAGCGGGTGGAACACCGGTTCTTAAAGTCCTCCAGAAGCTCTTTAATTCCGTCTTGTCCGAGGGCAAAACGCCTGAAGCATGGAACCGAGGCGAGGTGGTGCTGTTTTTCAAAAAAGGTGATAACAGCCTTTTGAAGAACTATAGACCCATCACGCTTCTGAGTCATGTTTATAAACTGTTTTCAAGGGTCATCACGAACCGTCTCGAATACAGACTTGATGACTTCCAGCCTCCCGAACAAGCTGGATTCCGAAAAGGCTATAGTACCATAGACCACATACATACGCTGCGACAAGTTATACAGAAGACCGAGGAGTATAACTTGCCATTATGCTTAGCGTTTGTGGACTATGAAAAAGCCTTCGATTCGGTAGAAATATGGGCAGTGCTTGAGTCTCTTCAGCGATGCCACATTGACTATCGGTACATCGAAGTGTTGAAGTGTTTGTATAGCAACGCCACAATGTCGGTCCGAGTACAGGAGCAGACTACGAAGGCTATTCCGTTGCGAAGAGGCGTAAGGCAGGGAGATGTTATATCTCCGAAACTGTTTACTGCCGCAATGGAAGATGCCTTTAAGCTCCTGGAATGGCAAGGACTTGGCATCAATGTGAACGGCGAAAACATCACTCACCTTCGGTTTGCCGACGATATCGTAGTCATGGCAGAGTCGATGGAGGAACTCAGCAAAATGCTCAATGACCTTAACCGAGTTTCTCAACGGGTGGGCTTGAAAATGAACATGGATAAGACGAAAGTTATGTCAAATGCCAATGTTGTGCTCACCTCGGTTTCTGTTGAAAACTCGGTACTCGAAGTTGTTGACTCGTACATCTACCTAGGACAAGTAGTCCAATTAGGTAGGTCCAACTTCGAGAAAGAGGTCAACCGCCGAATCCAACTCGGTTGGGCAGCGTTCGGGAAACTACGCGATGTCTTTTCGTCCGACATACCTCAGTGCCTTAAGACGAAAGTCTACAATCAATGTGTGTTACCAGTGATGACTTACGGCGCCGAAACGTGGTCCTTCACCATCGGCCTCATCTCTAAACTCAGAGTCGCTCAAAGAGCTATGGAGAGGGCTATGCTCGGAGTTTCTCTGCGTGATCGAATCAGAAATGAGGAGATCCGTAGGCGAACTAAAGTTACTGACATAGCCCTTCGGATTAGTAAGCTGAAGTGGCAATGGGCAGGCCACATTGCACGCAGAGCAGATGGTCGATGGGGTCGAAAAGTACTCGAGTGGAGACCACGGCTAGGCAAACGCAGCGTAGGACGTCCACCCACAAGATGGACAGACGACCTTATGAAGGTCGCCGGGACACGCTGGATGCAGGTCGCATCTAACCGGTACATGTGGAGGTCCAGAGGGGAGGCCTATGTTCAGCAGTGGACGTCTTATGGCTGAGATGATGATGATGATGAAAAGCCAATTAATTATACAAATACTAGTTGTTTTAAAAATACTGTTGTTATTAAAATAAAATACATAATTTAAGAAAAAAACAAATTAAAAAAAAAGTAAGGTAGAAAAAAGGTATCAAATGAATAATAATAACTTCTAACTATCAATAAAAGAATATTATGTATATATTTCAAGATTTTATTCTGAACAGTAAATTCTGGAACATGTTCCTCCACATACACAAAGAAGAGTGTAATTTAAAACGTTTTTTACGCATACGCCAACGTGGACCTGGACAAGGCACAAGTTCTTTGCAACTAGCAGTTGCATTAGGAATCTTTTTCCACAATGGAACTGGAATATAGACAAATACTTTCTCTTCTTTTTTCCAGCTCCAATAGCAGAGATCAATTTTCTTGCGGATAAGGCAAAGCACTTCGTCCATATTTTCGTTTGTGGAATGGTCCGCTTCAGATGTTGAGTCAGTTTCAGTGCTACTTTAGTCGGTGAGATCATAAATTAAGGTGAGATGGTTTCGATATCTTTATATTCATATGAAATCATTCCGTCTGGCTATAATTTATTGTTATATAATTTGTAGTATCTCTGGACATTCGTCATCCAAGTGGTGGACGGCCTTCCTCTTTCCAGTAGCCATGGACAGATAATTTGTCATGACATGACTGTCCGGTCGGCGGAGGACGTGACCTTACCATCTTAGCTTATTTTTACAACCTTGAAACTCCTCTTTGCATGCTTGTTGTGAACTCTGGCGTGAGCGCGACTCCTCCTGCCCATCGTAGCAAACGAAGTATGCGATTAGAAGCAATCCCAGATATTTCAGCAATGGACGGATCGCATAAAAAAATAAATAATCAAACTTACCTACAGGCAAAGTTTGTTCACACAAGCTAACAATATAAAGTACGATACTGAGCATCGAAATCGTTTTCCAGGACAAGCAGCTTACATCAGTTCGTAACAGCAGAATTGTTTCAACTAATAATTCATAGTTAGCAGTAGTAAGAATAACGAGCAAATTTCTAATTTTAATAATTAGTAGGTTAATGAATATTCCGTTGGAATGGCAACTGTAATCTGTACATATAAAGGTAAAGTCCTCACTTCTTCCTCCGTGACTATGCTCTTGTCTTCACGCGAACAAGCCTATGCCAGAATATTATTTTACACATAGCCGCCACTGAAACAAATAACTACCATACATGAGGGCCAGGGTTTTTTTAGAGGGACGGAAACTTTGATGTTTAGAGTTGCTTGCCCTGGAAAGGATTTACATGCTCTCGATACACGATGATAAGATCATTAGCTTGTTTGAAGATACTTTGCCTGTAAGTTTGATTAATTTCTTATGCGATCCGTTCATTGCTGATATGTCTCTGATTGCTTTACATCGCATGTTATGTTATGTTTCGGCTGGAATCGAGTGGACTGTCGAGTATCTGGTGTGCTCATTCATCCCTTTCCCGTTGCTGGAGCTGTAGGTTAATGTCACGGCTGCGTTACCTCATTATTTTCTTCTAGCCTCCTTGTATTTTTGCAGAACCGTAGAATATCCCTGGGTGACCCCAGGGAAGAACTCATGGACGTCGACACGATGAGATATAATGCCGCTGCGTATCTACAAAATGCATTCTACCAGAACATGCTGACTAGTTTCGTCTCTCCCGTAATGTGGACAGGCTGCTTAATTACTTATTCCCATCACCTTAAGATGCCTGTTGAGGGTTTTGTTTCTCGAAATAATTGTGATCAACATCCTCAAGTCAATTTTTTCCAACTTCGTAAAGTAGCGGGTTCTCCTCACGTCATTTTAGCTTGTCTGGAAGTAGTTCCCTCTTTCCACTCTCTCTCCGCTTCTATTTCTTTTAGTTTACTCAATACTCTATCACATACATCGTATGCTACGATAGACAGGCGGAGACACGCTCAAGGACTGCGTTCGCCACTTATGTAATGCAAGGGTTAGTTTCAAGATTGTAGAAATAAGCTAAGATGGTAAGGTCACGTCCTTCGCCGACCGGACAGTCATGTCGTGATAAACTATCTGTCCATGGCTACTGGAAAGAGGGAAAGAGGAAAACCGTCCACCACTTGGATGACGAATGTCCAGAGAGACTACAAATGATATAACAATTAATTATAGCAAGACGGAATGTTTTCATTAAAAATAAAGCTAACTAAATAAATAGCGGTAAACATACGAGTAATACCTTGTAAACTGTGTGGAAGCAATAAATGATTGAGTATTGAGTATTGAAAGCATCTCACCAACAAAAGATGCACTGAAATTGACTCAACATCTAAAGCGGACCATGCTACAAACAAACGAAGATATGGACCAAGTGCTTTGCCTTATTCACAAGAAAATTGATCCCTGCAATTGGAGCTGGAAAAAAGAAGAAAGAACTTGCCTTGTCCACGTTGGCGTATGTGTAAAAAACGTTTTATATTGCACTCTTCTTTGTGTATGTGAAGGAACTTACTCCAGAATTTACTGTTCAGAATAAAACCTTGAAATATACATATACATAATATTTTTTCATTGATAGTTAGAAGTTATTATTATTAATTTGTTACCTTTTTTCTACCTTACTCTAATCTAAGTACCTATGTCTTTTAATTTGGTTTTTTCTTAAATTATGTATTTTATTTTAATAACAACAGTATTTTTAAAACAACTAGTATTTGTATAATTAATTGGCTTTTAGTTCATATCTTATCAGTGTAAATCAATTGCATTAAATTGCATAGTTTGGGTGCAATTAACATTTTCGAACTGGCGGGCGGGCGGTTGGCGGGTGTATGGCGTTTGCCGCGGAATATAGAAAATGACATAACTTTGTTTATTTTCAACCGATTCCGATGATTTAAACTGTTTATTTTAGGATAATAGTTTGGCTACATTTATGTAGTACAATATTTTTTTCTATTACCGCTTGTTTCCTGATGAAATGTACATTGTACGAAAAGAGTAAAAAAACATTTTTATTCTTTCCACGATATATTTTTTATTTTTAGATGTACGCTATAACACAAAATAACAAAGTTAGAGCATATTTAATAACCTTTCAATTGATACCACACACAATGGTGTATGTTGGGCGGTTGAGGAACAAATAAGCGCTTTTCTAAATTAGGCAGCAGCCATTTTGAGGACGTCATTACTGGTGACCTTGACCTTTGAGAGAGTGTCTCCCGACAGTTTTGGATACAGAATGACATATTTAACAACATACTAAAATTTGGTGCTGGTATCCGAATGTGAACTTTTCCCATACATACGTGTCCGTAATATAATGGACTACTATAAAAAGGTCTCCGGAAACAAAATAAATTTTACTCTATTTCCTACTATGTCAATTCAAATTTCATTGGCGAATATTACTGTCTGGGCGGCAGGAGGATAAACTAAATTTTTCAGGAATACTACATTTTGAAGATGACTTTTGGTCTTAAGTTAATTTGGCATTTTACTCCGCTCGTTGTCGGAGATATTACACTGTAGTTTATGCTGCTTTTGCAGTCTAACGTTATCACATTTTCAAAGATCATAGAAAAAACAAAACGCCGATCCCGACGTCATGTTGGCAACACTGTGCGGTTAATGTCATTATGCTATTTTGTGCTCGTCAACGTTGTCACGATATCTCAACAAAATATTTAAATAAATAATAATTATAAAGTAATATGGTGAAAGTGCGTGTTTTATCGATGTTTATGATAAGTTTAATGATCTACAGTGGGAGAAAAGTAAGAAAAAAGAACCGCTCTTGGTATGTAAACAACCGTACAGCAGATTGAAACAATCATGTAAGTACTACATACATAATAATACTGTTAGACATACTAGGCGTCTTTTTTAACCATTACCAAACATGAACGATTGTTCTTTTGTGACTTATATAATTAGATCGCGGGTTTACGGTTTTGGTAAATAGGTTATGTTATTCGACGTTTGGTTAGACACAATTATTCAAGACCGGGTTTTTGTTTACCGGATACGTCATCGGTGACGTATGACAACATAAAAAATCAAAACATCAAATTCCGGTACTAGAACAATCGAACCATAGATAAATAAGGTTTTATTTTATTTCTCAAACTATTTGAAATACTTCCGATAATCCGTTTTTCTTTTCTACTTGTTACGAGTTTGAAACGGTCACGGTTTTTCACTTTTAGCACCGATTAAAAGTAATTTGTGGTGAAATTGTTTTAAAAAAGTGTTAGAATATGCCTAAACGAAAATACGAAGACGCCTCGTACGAGTATTTACTAAAGAAGATAAAGAAATTGGACAGGAAACTCAAGGAACGACGACATAATCGACGATCGCGATCGCGGTCTCATTCTCGAGCCCGACGCTCAAGATCGCGATCTTATTCTCGGATCCGACGCTCGCGAACGCGATCATACTCCCGAGTGCGACGTTCACAATCACGATCGTACTCCCGAGGTCATACACCATCACAACCGACAATGCTGCCGCCGCTGACCGCGCAGACGGAACCGGCACCGAGCCGACCATCACCGCTGCCCGAGACATCTCAGCTACCAGCACCTGCTTCACCGCCACCGCCTCCCCTGCCCCAAGCGGAGGCTCCTTTAACCCTGCCCTCACCAACCCCAGAGCCAGGTAGATATCAAAGACAAATTGCAAGGGTTCTTTATTTACTTCAACTGACAAATGCGCTATCACACAGCGGATAGACAACCTGTCACTAATATTATCCACAATATGTTAATGTTTTCATCAGAGCTTACTTATCTATCTAAAAAGCAAAGACTAATGCGCTATCACTAGCGGATAGACAACATGTCTCAGTATTGTTTAAATGTTATGAAGTAATTTATTACAATTTCAGAAAATAAGGAAGATCAACTTCCTGAGGAACTCCTGCTCGCCCTTGGTCACGAAGGGGAAGAACAAGTCGAAACAGGGGAGGCGATCACAAGTGAACTCTCGAACAGATGGTCTAAAATTATCTCAGAGGGCCTGTCAAAGGAGCAGAGGGAGTGCCTTTTTGGCAAATATAAAACCCCAAAAAATTTCATGATGGCCATTGCTCCCATACTAAACAAAGAAATCGCTGGAACACTCTCTGAAATCTCCATTAATAGGGACAGAAGAATCATTACCAGACAAAATATGGTTGGAAAGCTCTTAAGCTGCCTGGGAAAAACTCTCACAGAAATAATACATGGCGATGTGGATACTAAAAGAGTTGTAGAGGAAATAAATGACGCTGCAAAAATGGCTGCAGATATATATCATAATGACAACAAAAGTCGCAAGTTCTTCGCCCTCTCTAGTGCAACAAAGGCAGTCCAGGAGGCCTGCAAGGATACAAAAACAGGCAAGTTTTTGTTTGGAGAGGGTCTTAGCGAACAGATAAAATGTATTCAAACAGTCAAACGAACCGCAGCACAAATTAAAGTACCCGAAAAAGCTACAACAACTGCAAAATCTTTAAACTGGAAGGGCCCACCGCAGTATCAGTCCAACAGCTACCGAGGCCGCGGTGGGCAGAGACCAACACGAAGACCTCCAACGCACCAGGCATCACATCGCTCAGCACCGCCCCGGAAGAAGTACACGCCCCGGAAGAATCATCATCACCGCCGCTACTAGATCAGGTACATGCAGGTAGAATAAAAAATCGCATCCATAATTGGATGCTTCTGACAGATGACCCCATCCTGCTCGATTGGGTAAAAGGCTATAATATTGTGTTTGCCAGACCACTGCCACTGCAAATACCTAATAAACAGCTGTGGTCCCATGCTGAAGAGTGTCATATTCAGCTGGAAATAAATAAACTACTAGCTCTAGGTGCTATATCAGAATGTACATACACGGAAGGGCAATTTATTTCCCCTATCTTCTTAACTCCTAAATCAAATGGTAGTTTTAGATTTATCCTTAATCTTAAACAATTAAATAAATCTATAGATACAGAACACTTTAAATTGGAAGATATTCGTACTGCGTGTAAATTAATGACAAAAAACTGTTTTATGGGCACCATTGATTTAAGAGAAGCCTATCTGTCCATACCAATTGCAGAATCTTCAAAGAAATTTTTAAGATTTCAATTTAAAGATAAACTGTTTCAGTTTAATGCCCTACCTTACGGTCTTAGTACTGCACCATATACCTTTACCAAGCTTTTGAAACCAGTTGCTACTTATTTGAGAAGTATAGGTATAAAGATAACAATCTATCTAGATGACCTCATCTGTCTTGCTCAAAATAAACTGGACTGTGAAACTAAGTTACAAAAAATAACTAGCCTATTAACAGATTTAGGGTTTGAAGTTAACTATGATAAAAGCATTCTTATAGCCGAACAGTGCTGCAAGTATCTAGGCTTTATATTGAATTCTAAAAACCTCTCCCTTGCCCTACCATTCGATAAACAGTCAAAAATTAAACAAAATATAAATTATCTTAAAAACAGGAAACATTGTAAAATCCGAGACTTTGCACAGATTTTAGGCCTGCTTACCTCAGCATGCCCCGCAATCCCATACGGCTGGCTTTATACCAAAATACTTGAACGCAACAAATACATAGCCTTATTGTCCTCTAATGATAATTATGACACAACAATGCCCTTAACGGAAGACATCTTTGAGGAATTTGATTGGTGGCTATCTAGCCTACACAAACATAACTCAATAAAACAATACAAATTTAAATTAGAAATTCACACAGATGCTTCCAATACTGGCTGGGGTGCTGTATGTGGAACTGAGACCGCTTCAGGCTCATGGTCCGCGGAAGAAAAACATTTCCATATTAATTACCTAGAACTTAAAGCTGCACTGTTAGGATTACAATGTTTTACTAGGGACATACATGACTGTGAGGTCCTACTCAGGGTCGATAATACTACCGCAGTCGCTTATATAAATAAATATGGGGGAACTCAATTTCCCCATTTGAATGACATAACAAGACAGATCTGGCAGGAGTGTGAACACAGGAACATTTGGATATATGCATCCTATGTAAACACCAAAGAAAATATAGCCGACATAGAGTCGAGAAGAAAGAATATAGAGTGGGAACTTTCCAAAGCGGCTTTCAAGACAGTTATTACATCTTTTGGTACCCCTTCTATTGACTTGTTTGCCTCCAGAATCAATACAAAATGTAAAAAATTTGTGTCATGGAAACGAGATCCGGAGGCGTACGCGATAGATGCATTCACTATAGAGTGGACAAGTCCATTCTTTTATGCTTTCCCACCATTCTCTCTACTCTTAAAGACTATACAAAAAATAATTAATGACAAAGCAACCGGAATAGTTATTTTTCCTTATTGGCCCTCGCAACCGTGGTTCCC
The DNA here is from genome assembly GCA_025490895.1 of Thaumatotibia leucotreta. NCBI lineage: Eukaryota > Metazoa > Arthropoda > Insecta > Lepidoptera > Tortricidae > Thaumatotibia > Thaumatotibia leucotreta. Next base: position 30,146 of record JALPQI010007581.1, on the reverse strand, counting down.
AATGATAAAACCATTACTATTAAAAGAGCTAATTATATTTGAACCAAATAAAAACTTGTTATCATCTAATTTCAGACAATCTCACCCACTCCATCGGCAACTTACCCTGGCTGCAGGGCTGCTATCCGGGAAGCATATCTAAGGCGCGGCATACCATCGACATCCATTCCGATTATGTTAAACTCTCTCGCAAGTAGTTCATACAAACAATATGATTGTGTTCTCAAATCTTGGTGGAACTTTTGTAACAGACATTGTTCTAACCCTCTCAACATTTCAATCAATCTAGTACTTCTTTTTCTAACTGATTGTGTTAAAAATAATGCTTCATATGGTTCAATTAACACTGCACGATCCGCATTATCCTTACTATTAGGACCTGAAATAGGTCAAAATAACTCAATCAAAAGATTTATTAAAGGAGTATTTAGAACAAAGCCCCCTAAACCAAAATATGACATTACTTGGGACCCAGGCTTAGTATTAAATTATCTTTCAACATTTTATCCAAACAGTTCCATCGGCATGGAAAAAATAACTAAAAAACTTGTCACAATTCTCGCCTTAACAACTGGTCATAGAATACAAACCTTATCATTCATTACCGTCGATAACATACATTTTAACACTAACGGAGTACAAATAAAAATAACAAAATTAATTAAAACTTCAAAGCCAGGCTCCTCACAACCAGTATTACATCTCTCATACTTTAAAGAAAAAGTTGAAATATGCCCAGTTAAGACTTTAGAATCTTATATCAATCTCACTAAAAATCTAAGAAGTAGTATAAATAATCTTATACTCACTTATAAGAAACCAATTAGGAGTGCTTCAACCCAAACAATTAGTCGCTGGATCAAATCAACCCTGGGCGAGGCCGGTGTAGATACCAATATTTTTACTGCCCACAGCACCAGACACTCTTCCACCTCTGCTGCTAAAAGGAGTGGGATCAGCATAGACCTAATACGCAGAACGGCAGGTTGGACGAATAATTCTTCCACCTTTGCCAGATTTTATGATAGACCCTTAGCAGATGATCCCACATTTTTCAGTAACACCATTTGTAGCTCTATGAATAAATAATTTTGTTTGATGGTTCACTACACATGGCATATGCTGATTATTCTGTGCATGAGCAATTATTAATAGAAGTTGATTGTTGATTATTGTTAACTTTCTTATTAATTAAGAAATATTGTTTTAAGATTACAATAATAATAAATGTTAATTTTTTATGTACTGTAAATAACTTTCACTCGCAACCCCTACTTTAAACAGCTACAGTGTAATATCTCCGACAACGAGCGGAGTAAAATTGTATGATTAAACGAACTTACCTTAAGTGAAGTTCTATCACAATTTTACGAAGCTCGTTGTCGGAGACTAGTTTCCCGACCCTCCCAATAATACATGTATTTATTTCCCATTAATATAGTGTTGCTCATGAAGAACTTTGAACGTAATGACATTAACCGCACAGTGTTGCCAACATGACGTCGGGATCGGCGTTTTGTTTTTTCTATGATCTTTGAAAATGTGATTACGTTAGACTGCAAAAGCAGCATAAACTACAGTGTAATATCTCCGACAACGAGCTTCGTAAAATTGTGATAGAACTTCACTTAAGGTAAGTTCGTTTAATCATACAATTTTACGGCAATTTGAGAAGTGGGTTTAAGACATTTTAAGTTTTAGACATTATGAGACTAATCTGTTTTGGGATTTCATCGTTTTAGGAATATGGTATTATGATTTTTGGCTGTAACGAACCAGAATCAAAAGTTCGATTCCCACCTCGAACGTTGGTTATATTGGTTGGTGAAAAGCACAAATCAAAATATTTAGGAATAAAATAAATAATTTTAATTGAGATTCACGAAAAAAAAGTACTAGTATTTGTCTCTGTCACTCCTACGAAGGTGTCATTAGAGAGACAGAGACAGATCCTCGAAACTTCCAGATTTCAGAGTTCGCGGTAGGGCAACAGACCCTTTATATAATTAATCCGAGCAGCCCGCATCAGACTGTTTGAGGAGCATTAGTCTTCGATTTCTTGTTGACATTAATAGGCTCTATTTCAGTCGAAGATTATACTCTAGCCTTTATTATATGAAATATAATAGTGGTATTCAAATCCACTTTAAATATACCATTAAATTAGCTAATATTACGTGTTCTTTGTTATTATGTGCGACCCCTCTCTATTGGAGAGGTGGGACGCCGCTTGCGGGAGAGGGGTTTGGACCTCCGCTCTGGGTCGTTCCTGGTGCAGAGGCTGGCTATCGCCGTTCAACGTGGCAATGCAGCCAGTGTGATGGGCACTTTTGCACCAGGGGCTACACGGGGTGGGCTTTTTGATTAAAAAGTGTACATGTGTGTTGTTAGTTTGTAAGTTAAATTATTAGGTGTTACTGCTTTTGTCATTTGAAAATTGTAACATTGATTTTGTAATCTATACCTTTAAATATACTTGGACGTTTAGCTTTAAAATAGAAAGATAGAAAAACAAATGCAACACACGATTGGTAGACACACGTCTTTGAGTGGCTTATGGTTGGCTTGCTTGCAGCTCGCTCGCACAATACCGCCTTGAGTGTAATGATCAACTTAGCACACTCGTATCATAATGTACTTAATGTACTATTATTAAATCAGCTTAATTTAGCTAATTTGTTCTTTTTTTCGTTATCATTCATAACAATAACGTATATCATCAGATTTTATGAATCGAATGAATTTATATGAATGAAATTAATGATGTTCAAATTCTTCACCTTAAACGGGGTGATTTGGTAGGTTATACTGAACTAGTTTTACTATGGAGCTAACCCAGAAATCTCAAAAACAATTTTGGGTCTTTCATACAAAATGTTGCGATCGATCGGTGAAAATGTATGAAAAAGAAATTTTTTTTAGATTTCGTCATTGGCCCCATAGTAAAAGTTGTTCAGTATAGCCTAATAAATCACCCCGTTCAATGTTTTTAACGGGTCAAGTAACACCCTGTGTGTCTAATCATAACATATCCCAAAATCCTTTTTTTACTAACTTAATACAGGGTTGGGCGGATTAAGTGTCCTAGTTAAAAATTGGTATAAAAGTTTAAAAACGAAACAATGTTACAAATCTTACTGTTATTTATATCAGAAACATTCTATGTTTTACCGCAGCAATTGATAAATTTGATAAACTCCCCTTTAACATGTATTATTTTAAGCATTATGTCATATAAGGAATTTCATCCGCCACGCACTACCTTATCTGCCATGTGATGTCATATTAGGTCATCTAACCCTAGTATAAACTTGAATCTTAGCCTTAACCCGTCTCAATAAAACTCTGCATTGATTTGTATATGGAAATATTTATAGCATTTCAGTTATCTAAAGATTTAGCGTACTTTGCTAGGTAAATATCAGCCTCATAATTTTGGCTATAACTTGGTATTTCTTCTTATCATATTGTACCCTGATTGATTAACTTTTTGGAGTAAATTTATAACTAAATTACCTTCCTTTCTAGTTTTTAATAAAACGCTATACTCATAATCAATCTGGCATTTACCAAACTCTTGCAATGAAAATGCATTTTCTTTGAAAAATGACCTTCATGCCGCCTATTCGACTTTTTGTATTTAACTCTTATATTTTTTAAAGAAAGAGGGCACATATATAAATTATCTGTTTTATAAGGGCCTCACATTTTGTGATTATTTTGCAGTGCGCAAAATATTAACCCCTCTTCAATTTAATAATTTTATCGAAGATTATGTAATAAGAGGCACAGTTTCGTAAAAATTGCCCATGGGTGCTTTTTGGTACTTTGCTGTCTCAAATCATTTAAAGCTTACCCAATTTCAGCTTGATTTTGGAAGCAGAGAACTCCTTGAAACAATTGATGGTGTGCAGTATTAAAACATACGTTGATTTTTACTTTTATGGTCAGTTGATAATCTCGCCCGATTTTTAATGCTCGCTGCACCATTATCCAACAACATCGCTTTTTACATTTGTTCTTAAAAATATATACAACTAAATGTTATGAAAATGAGTTTCGGAATCCATGAAGCTGATTAAATTGACGATTTAAAATGATATACAGGGTATGAAAAGCAGTTATATTTCAATAGATAAACGAATGTTTATCAATAGGACAGTTAATCCGCCCAACCCTGTACATTGTGGCAAACCACTTTTTGCTTTTCTAAAATAATAAATAAAATACCCACCTACTTAAAATCATTTATAGAAGGATGAACATAAAATTTTATGAATTATGGATGTCATATACCAAAAAAAATCACAATTGCTTCTAAAATTTTATTTCAATATTTTTATCCGGTTTGTAATTGGATCTTACTATTATTTTTACGATTACGTCACTTCCTGTCAACTAAATAACAGTGTGACAGTTCAAAATAGATTGACATTAGATAAAAATCAACTTCCTTATAGGCGAAGTGACAACAACGAATGACATTATCAAATTTGACCGACAAAACTTCATGATTAAATGATATCGCGATAAAATTTATTCCATAAATTAATTCTATAAAAAACTCATCATTCCCACGACATTTAAACCTTTTGTCAAATACTAATAACTACAAACGACTATAAATATCTATACAACATTCTTTCTTATTTCGAAGACATTAAGGTAAATAATTGTATACATTTATTGACAGTTACTGTCTATAAAATTACGATAACGACTATGTAATGCCATTAGTCATGGCACAGAAGGAAACTTTGTTAAAAAACGTAGTTTATTTAAGTAATTTTTATGTACTTAGGACCTTTTTAAGGAGTAATTCGAAAAGGTCTCAAATTACTTAATTGATAGAAGGACAATAACTTAGACGGAGACAAGAATTCGTTATCTTTTTGTTACGGGAGAGTATTGTACGTTTTGAAATAAATGGTTGTTTAACACGGCACTTAGATATTTTAGTATTGTTTAAGTTACGATAGTGATTGATTATGAAATATTTTTGACTGGATTCAAATATAAAAAAATACAAAAAATAAAAATGTAATATCCTTTATTCAAATATTTTCTTAGGCTAGGCTGTTATAATATGATTATAAAAGTACAATACAAATCAACATACTCAACCAATACAAAATATAAGCACACTATAAAAACCTAACCTAGGGTGCCGCCGGCAACGGAGCGGGCCCAAGCTGCCGGTGGTTAAGATCGCAGAGAGAGGAACCGACGGACTATCCGCGCCGAATCATTATTAGAATTAATCTGTATTCATATTACGCAAAAAAAAATGGTAATATTGTGTTATGATGGCAGGATGATTTGCATAAGGGGGCTGGCAGAAACTGGATGCATAAAGCAGCAGACCGAGCTCTGTGGCGTACCTTGGGGGAGGCCTATGTCCAGCAGTGGACTACAACGGTCTGTTGATGATGATGATGATCATTGTGTTATTGCAGTTTGTGATTGGTAGTTCAGGATTTCAATACACACAACTCTTGACATGTTTCGAAACTTATCACATTCATCCTAAATTCCTACAGTCAATTCGATTTTTGATAGTTTTACAATCCAACACACCAATCACTCGTTACTTTCTTAATCAAATAATCACAGACTTGTTACAAAACAGACAACAAAATGGTGGTCCTGAATGAAGGATGCCCGTCACGTTAGACCGACTCGGCCGACAAATTGCTCGGCATTTGTTGCTGGACAACGATTGAGGTTCATCCTCTTTTGCCTTATTTCTATTCGCCGACGCAAGAAATGTTAAGGGTTTGCACACTGTCGGACTAACTATCGTTATATATACACAAATGCAACTAAACTACGTGTCTGCTTACGTGGTTTAAAGCTTGATAAATAAAAAGTATAGTGTATTCTATTAGAATGTTTTCCTTTTTTAGGGTTCCGTAGGCAAAATGGCAAAAACGGAACCCTTATAGATTCGTCATGTCCGTCTGTTACAGCCGATTTACTCGGAAACTATAAATGATACAGTAACGAAATGTTGTAAGGATATGTGTTGTATAAACCGCTACAGGATTATGATACTAAATTGTAAAAAAAACCATTGGGGTGGGGGCCTCCATACATGTAACTGAGGGATAGAAATTTTTTTTTAGTTGTACATAAGCGTGTGGGGTATTAATAGACAGGTCTTTGAAAATGATATGAAGGCTTATAAATCTCATTTTTATTTAAGTTTTCGTGATATCAGCTCTCAAAATCTGAAAAATGTCCCCCCCCCTCTATCTTTTAAACTACGCAATATTAATTTAAAAAAAAATATGTTATGCACATTAATAAACTCTATCAGGGATTTTTGGTTTGTTTAAATTATCTCCTTCAGTTTTTGAGTAGGGTTGATTTAACTGTATTTTTTTAATAATAAATTGATAATGGTACCGAACCCTTCGCGCGAGTCCGACTCGCACTTGGCCGGTTTTTTTTTTGTAATGTATTTATCCTTTAACGTTAGTTTCAGAATGTTACAACAGTTTATTGAGACAAAATATTAGAACTTTGAATCCGAATATAATTCCTTTATAATTTATCGCACAAAAAACTGGATTTAGTTTAGCTTCTCACTTATTTCAAGAATACTTTTTTGAATCTAAGTATCACCTTCATAAGTAAAATAAATGACAAAAACAAAAAAAATATTATATAGTTTAATAAGTTGTCTGTTTTTAACGAGACACGAGGCATTCGGTTGCCAATTATTTATGAAGCTATATTTTTTTAAACCGATTATGACTTCGTGGTCACCCTATTTTTTTTACAGATAAATGACCAAAAGATACCCGCACGAATCGGGACTCGCCCAAACCAATCCCGAGATTGATTCAGAGAGTTGAAATCATTTGTAAACGAGGCACGCATTTCAAATACGTAATTCGTCTGTGAAGGAACGCAGATTAAGATGTTCATGTTTTAATGCTAATTCTATTAGTAGCAGATAGTCGCTGGTCTTTACCAGAAAAAGTACGAAAAAAAAAATTCTTGGGACATCTTAGACTCAAATCGCACAAAAACCAAGTTTTTAACTGAAATTTAGTGCTTAGTTGTTGTTACAAAACTGACTAAAATTTAGGTACATAAATTTCACTCTGATTGGGTGTTCCTAAAATTAAAAAAAAAACTGGCCAAGAGCATGTCGGGCCATAGACAGTATAGGGTTTCGTTGTTACCTATTGGACAACGGCTGGGCTGATATGAAAAAAATCATATCTCTAGCTATCCTAGAAAACTGTAAAGTATTCTAATAGGAGGTGCAGACATGTATTGCTTGCCCTTAGAGAATGGTCAAAGGCGCCTAGCTTTGTTTGATTGCATATACCCGAGAAAATTGACTGGTGGTTGCTAACCGTCGGTTGGCCGAGAGGTGCAGGCATCAGCCGCGAAAGCTGAGCACGTGGGTTCGATCCCCACCTCGGACGTTGGCGATCTTGGTCGTTTTTTTAGGGTTCCGTAGCCAAAATGGCAAAACGGAACCCTTATAGATTCGTCATGTCCGTCTGTCCGTCTGTCCGTCTGTCCGTCTGTCACAGCCAATTTACTCGGAAACTATAAATGCTACAGTAACGAAATTTGGTAAGGATATGTGTTGTATGAACCGCTACAGGATTATGATACTAAATTGTAAAAAAAACCATTGGGGTGGGGGCCCTCCATACATGGAACTGAGGGATACAAAATTTTTTTTAGTTGTATATAAGCGTGTGGGGTATTAATAGAAAGGTCTTTGAAAATCATATCAAGGTTTATAAATCTAATTTTTATTTAAGCAGACCGTTTTCGAGATATCAGCTCTCAAAGTCTGAAAAATGTGTCCCCCCCCTCTATTTTTTAAACTGCGCGATATAAAATTTAAAAAAAAATATATGTTATGCACATTAATAAACTCTATCAACGATTTTTGGTTTGAATAAATTATCTCCTATAGTTTTTGAGGTAGGTTGATTTAACTGTATTTTTTAATAATAACTTGATAATGGTACGGAACCCTTCGCGCGCGAGTCCGACTCGCACTTGGCCGGTTTTTCTTTGGTATATGACATCCAATATTTATAAAAAAATCATATCTTATACTCGTAGAATACTTAAAAAGAAAATCATTTGAAACCAAATCGGCCAAGTCGTTTTTAAATAACTTCGGAACCCTACACTGATGACCCGACATGCTCTTGGCCACTTCTTTTAATAAGCTTCTCCCAACTTATATAACGCTAAGTATAATTTGTCCCTTTCACACTGATCAATATGTCTATAAGACCGAAAGGGACAAACAATACTTAGAGGCTTGCTAAGTTAGGAGACGTTTATGAATAAGGGAGTACGTTGTCAGTCTTAAATTTAGGTAACTATACTTACTTGCACGTACATCAGTAATATTTTTTCTTATCTGATTCTGTTGTTCACTTCTTTTACTTAAAACAGTTTAATAACGTAATAACACTTATTGATTTAATACATTTATTTATATTATTAACATTACATTTACAAATCACATAACATTTTTTCTTACACTTACAATAATCTTAACTAACTAACAACTAAAAGCCTAAATCTAAATAAGGACCCTGTGGCATAGTGCGAAGAATGCTGGCAACGTTTCCCCGCTGAATCGCGATGCTTATTCGCTGTGCGAGGAAACTGCCAGCCCTCCTGTCCCCCGTAACGTCGACCAAACGTTTGGCTAAAGGGCCGAGGGTCTCCACGCCAAAGGCAAAAAAATTGTAACTAGCATCGAGACCCCCGTATTTCCGCCTTTTAAGAGCCTCGGCCGCCTCGGCCGCCGCCCCAGCCTCAGTCACAGTCCCGTGGAGGTGGGAAGACGCCAGTGTGACACGTCGCATCCCACATTAGCACCCGCCCCGCCCTCCACGGAATCAGCAACATGCCATCGGGCCTCTTGCCATCGTCTCTGGCTATACCAACCAGCTCCAGCACTGCCCGCACGGCACTTATTGTTAGAAGGTAGAAGAATCCGAGGTGGCGCAATGTGCCACGCGCAAGAAAATAACCAATTAGATGTCAATGTAGTTCCTAATGTCAAAAATTTTAAAAATACATTATAGCGAATACACGTTAAACGGGGTCGCGTAAAGCGAGGTATTACTGTATATGGATTAGGGCATTCTTCCATATTTTACTAGCAATATCTTCATAACCATGCCTACTTTTTCTTACAACTTACAAAGTTACAGACATAGTGCGCATCCAATGCGCATCGCCCAAGTTGTAAAAAGTGTGAGCACTGTTCATACCCTTAATACTAAGTTGGGGGTCGTAAAACACACCTGGGAAACCGCGGAGCCTCGTAAAGGTGGGGTGGGTGTGATAGCGAGTGGCGATTCTTAATATAATAATAGTATAAAGAATATTTATTTCTGATAACACAGCGTACACATATACAGTCGAGGAATTTAATTTCCTACCCATTTCGTACCTTGTCACAGTGACAATCAATATGAAAGCTGCTAGGACTGTCATATTATAGCTACTATGACAAGGTACGAAATGGGTAGGAAATTAAATTCCTCGACCGTACCAGAGGTCTCCCCACTAGGCTTCGCCTGTATTGCGGGGAACCAAGTACATTAGAATAACAGAATCTGTTACAAATTGAAATCTTACATTAAGTAGCAAATTACTTAATCTAAGCTAGTACTATCACTAAGCTCAGTATTTAGCCTACAGTAGGTATCTTTAACTCCGCCGTTGCCGGTCCCAAGCCCGGATGAAAAAGGAGGAGGGTTGGTTTTGGCGAAGAACGACCCACCCAACCGTAAAAGTGTCAACGCCGAGCATCGGGCGGCGGTTTCTTATCCCGACAACTCCACTATGGAGCGGTTTCAGTGACCGTGAGGTATTAAATCCCCTCAGAAAGACTGCCATGGAAGGACGTGGGCTCCCACCATGATGTATTAGCCCAAGAAAAACCCCTTATGGATTGTACGAAGAAAAGAGCGACTCTGTTGGACGACCCGGCTGACGCCCGGCGCCGTTCGGTTACCGGGCCGTGCGGTGTGAAATTGGCGACCGAAGACTCTGCCAGGATGACTCACCAGGTCCTTAAGGCAAGCAGTTATGCTACTGGTGATTTCAACAACAAAGTATCAATCCGGAAACAACATAGGTTCGCGACTTGGAACGTCCGTGGTTTGATTGCGCCAGGAAAACTAGAAATTGTAGAAAGGGAGATGGAATCACATAGATTATCTATGGTGGGGTTAACAGAGACCCACATGAGAGGAAGAGGACACGTATTGACTCCTAATGGAAATACTCTATACTTCTCCGGGGCAGAGGATTCTAGTCGAAACGGTGTAGCTGTCTGGGTACCACGCCTGTTAAACGGTCATGTCCTGGGATATAACCCAGTCTCCGAAAGAATAATCTCTTTGCGGCTAAACACTCGCCCCTGCACCATGAACTTTGTGGTAGTATACGCTCCAACTTCAAGCTCTAATGATGAAGAGATCGACAATTTTTACGCGGACCTAGAAGACACTCTCACCAAGATTCCTAATCGTGAGTTGATGATGTTGGTGGGGGATTGGAATGCGAAAGTAGGCAGCACGCTTCAGGACACCCACATTAGAAGCATAGTCGGAAAACACGGCCTGGGGCTCCGAAACGAGCGTGGAGCTAGACTTCTGGAGTTTTGCATAGGTAGAAAACTAAGCATAATGAGCACGTGCTTCCAACATCACCGGAGACGACTTTACACATGGGTATATCCCGGTGACCGATGCCGAAATCAAATAGATTATGTGATGATCAGTAGTCGCTGGAGGTCATCGGTGACTAATGTCAAGACGTACCCTGGTGCCGACTGTGGCTCCGATCATTGTCTGTTGGTGGCAAATTTTACATTGCGTCTAAAAGCAGTTAGAAAGAGAGACCCTTTAAGACCAAAGTCTCTCGCATCAGCAGAGGCTGGAATATTTCGTGACAGCCTTGACAAAGCGATCACAGATATGCCTCCTTTACTTGTTCCGGACGCCAATCAGCGATGGGAACTACTAAAAAGTCACATCTGGAAATCAGTCGACGTGATCACCAGGAGTCGTGGACCACCGGCTAAACCCAAACAAGTATGGCTCTCCGCAGAGACCTGGAAACTGATCGAAGAGAGGAAAGCGCTAAAATCCGGTGGTGTTCTGAGTCAGGACGATAGGGACAAATACTCGGAGCTAAGCAGAATCATCCAAATGCAATGCCGTTGTGATGTGAACACCTTTATCTCAAGGATGTGCCAAGAGATCGAGGAACACGCTTTGAAGTTGCAATGCTCAGATCTTTTCAAAAAGGTGAAGCTCCTCTCTAAGCAGTTCAAGCCAAAATGCTGGGTGATTGACGACAAAGATGGATTGCCCCTTCAAGACCTAGACGCAATTTCTGACCGTTGGAGAGAATACTGTGTAGAGTTGTACAGAAACCCAAACTGTGACCAGAGATCAACACAGCCTACCACTTCATGGAATATGTTGGACTTTGAGCCGCCGATAATTCGGTCTGAGGTCACTGCCGCACTAGCTGTTCTTAAAGCCAATAAGGCTCCCGGACCTGACCAACTCACGACTGAAATTTTAAAACTAATGGGATCGGCTGGAGTTGAAGTTCTGCTCCAAATATGCAACGACATCTGGCATTCCGGAGAGTGGCCTGACGATTGGACTAGGTCGGTGATTCTGCCACTTCACAAGAAAGGCTCGACAAGAAAATGTGACAACTACAGGACCCTTGCTCTCATTTCTCACGCCAGCAAGGTTATGCTACATATTATTAACAACCGAATTCGATACTTCTTGGACTGGCAGATCCCACAGGAACAGGCAGGCTTTGTGAAAGGCAAAGGTACACGAGAGCAGATCTTAAACGTGCGTCAGTTAATCGAGAAGGCGTACGAGTTCAACACACCAATAATTCTATGCTTTATCGATTACAGTAAAGCCTTTGACTGCGTCGTTTGGTCGGTTCTATGGAAGGTGCTGAGAGAGCTGGGTGTACCTGAGCATCTGATAGCCCTTGTCGAAACTCTATACCTGAAAAATGAAGGCGTCGTAAGAATTGACAGAGCAACATCCAGCCCTTTCACCTTCGGGAAAGGTGTAAGACAAGGTTGCGTTCTGTCGCCCATCCTTTTCAATGCCTACGGAGAGTATATAATCAGGAAAGCCTGTGAAAACTGGGAAGGAGGAGTCACAATTGGCGGCACTACAATCACAAATCTCCGGTATGCGGACGACACAACGCTTCTGGCTACTAGTGAAGCAGAAATGGTTGATATTCTGGGACGGATGGAGCGCATTAGTCTGGAACTGGGTCTCAAGATTAACCACAATAAAACCAAGATTATGGTGGTGGATCGTGGAAGAAAGCTACAGCTTACAGGTGCTCTGGGGCTTGATACCGTTGATAACTTTATATATCTTGGCGCGAACATCAGCAATACTGGCTCTTGTGAGGTGGAGATCAGGAGGCGCATCGGAATGGCCAAAAGTGCAATGTCCCAGCTTCAGGGCATATGGAGGAATCGCAACGTCTCACGGAAAACCAAAATTAAGTTGGTCAACTCCCTAGTTTTCTCCATTTTCAGCTACGGGGCTGAGACTTGGACTCTTAAAAAGGCGGCCCGTGACCGTATCGACGCGTTTGAGATGTGGTGCTGGAGGAAAATGCTGCAAATCCCTTGGACAGCTTTTTGCACCAACGTATCCATCTTACGCGAACTAGGTGTCAAAACCAGGCTATCAACTATCTGTCTGCGAAGAATTCTGGAGTTTTTCGGTCACATCGCCAGAAAAGAGGGGCATAATCTTGAGCAACTTATCGTTACTGGCAAGATTGATGGTAAACGATCAAGAGGCCGCAGCCCAATAAGATGGACAGATCAAGTCCGTTCTGCGTTGGGTACCCAGCTACACACTGCACTACACGATGCCAAGAATAGGCACAGGTGGCGGGACTCCGTAAGACAGAAGCTCATACCACGGGGGCTTCACGACCCTCAGCAATGAGGATTACGACGCAAGGAGGAGGAGGTATCTTATCTATATATTTATTCTCCCTCAATGTAATTTTGAGAGTGTACAAATATGAAAAGTAGTTTTTTTGTTTATGTTTGAGTAGAATCCCTAGCTTAAAACTCCCTAGTAAACCGGTGTTATTCCGCGAAGAAATATCAAGTGCTCAATAATTACAATGTACATGGTATATCCCATTTTAAGTCGTATTAGCGATATAAAGCCAAAATGGCTAACAACTGGACTAAAAATAAGTGTAAAAAAGAAAAGACTCTTAAGATTTACATTTTATAGGGAAAAGTCAAATGAAAGTAAAAATAAATATGTTGCATATTCCAAATTATTGAGGCGCTGTATTTCTCACGCACAAAAAAATGAAAATAAAAAAATTGTATTAAATAGTAAAAATATATACAAGACCTCCTGGAAGATTATAAAAAATGAGACCGAAAATTCAAATTTTGATCAGTATATTGATACTATTAAGAGCAATAGTCTAACTATCAAGGACCCAACTAATATTGCTAACGAATTCAACAATTATTTTATTGAAACCTCTAATAAATTGAATTTTAAAATCTCGAACACGCTTAATCATAATATAATTAATAATTCCATATTTCTAAAGCCTTTTTCTGATAAAGAGGTCCTCAAAATCATAACCTCGTTAAAAAATTCAAACACCGAGGGCTATGACGGTATAGCAACATGCATTATTAAAAAATGTTCTTTAGTACTAGTTCCTATTTTAACATATTTGATAAATTGTTCCCTAGAGACAGGATTATTCCCATCAACATTGAAAATATCCACTGTCATCCCCATGTATAAAAATGGTGAAAGACAGAATATTGAAAATTACCGGCCCATTACGATACTTCCTATAATTTCTAAAGTGTTTGAGAAAGCAATGTATTTAAGATTAAATGAATTCTTTCATAAGTTTAATGTTATTGCGCCGGAACAACATGGATTTCAAAAATCGAAATCTACTGCACTTAATTTAGTACATGAAATTACTGCTAATTATGACAACCGCAGCCTTACTACAGTCCTTTTCTTCGATATGTCCAAGGCATTTGACTTTGTTGCAGATGATTTACTTTTGAAAAAGCTTGAGTACTACGGCATCAGAGGGCAAGCATTGCAATGGATTAAATCCTATCTAGAAAACAGACAACAATGTGTAGAGATTAAGTGCCTAAATTGTAAACATGAAACAGAGGTGTACCAGTCTGACTATAAATTTAACCGTTATGGAGTTCCACAAGGGAGTGTTTTGGGCCCATTGCTATTTTTGGCCTACATTAATGATTTACCGCAAGTGACTGCCCATAAATGTATTTTGTTCGCCGACGATATATCGATTACTGTTACTACAAATAATAAGGTTGGAACTGTATTGAGCCATGAAATTGATGTAAATAACACTGTAGCTGCTGTAATTGACTGGATGGAACATAATAATATGCAAGTTAATTTATCCAAGACAAATTTTATGAATTTTAATTATTTAAACTTGACATTAAATATTAATTATAATGGACATACCTTGGAAAACGCAAATGTTATAAAATTTTTGGGCCTAATTGTTAATAATGATTTGCAATGGAATGGACACATTGAACATGTGTGCAGCAAAATTAATCGATTTGTTTATGTCTTAAATAGATTGCGCACAACAGTAGATCAAAAAACCGCATTGATGGCCTATTACGGCTATGTGGAATCAGTGCTTCGTTATGGGTTGATTATGTGGGGAAATGGGATTGATGTTCAAAGAGCTTTCATCTGCCAAAAAAAATGTATTCGTGCCATATATGGAGTGTGCCCATTGACGTCTTGTAAACCTCTGTTTTCTGCACTAAATATCCTCCCTCTACCCTGTCTTTATGTGTTTGAAATCGCTAAATTTGTAAAACTAAATATAAACTTGCTTAAGACAGCCAAGGAGATGTTTCCTAGAAACACTAGAAATGCAAATAGACTTGTTGTACCTAAACAGCAAAGAACAGCTACTTTTAAGAAAAACTGTTATGTGATGGGTGTCACCATATACAATAAGCTACCACAGCATATACAAGACCTGCCATATATTAAATTTAAAACAGCGCTTTTTAAATGGTTACTAGAAAGAACATTTTACTCAGTTAACGAATTTATTTTATATAATAATGTATAATCCTCTAATTTTGTAATATCTATGTCATTAAATATTATTTAATCATTTAATTATTGCGCATTGTATGTGTGTACTTGCGAAAAATCTTGACTTTCTGTTATTTATTTTAATAATTCAATTGAATCGATTGTTATTTAGTAATTATTTAAATTAGCTTAAGATAGTTTATACACTAATTAAATATTATAAGAATAAGGACCCATTTGCATGCTGTCAAAAAACAGCTAAAAAGGTCAGAACATTTTATTTATAGAACACCTATTATGTAAAACCCTTTTTATATGCAAATAAATGATTATGATTATGATTATGATTATAAATTACCATGTTAGCTTAAAAACTGTAACGACTGCCTCCCAGTCCTTACAGTTTTTAAACTTAATTTTAAAGAAGTACAGAAAAGACAGACAAGATTAACAAAAAAGTTTAAGATAAAATTGACAAAAGAATGGACAAACTAAAATTACACTAAAATTTATATATAAACAATTTACCTGTAGAAATAATATGCCTTCTAAAAAATGTATATTTAGGAACATATTGCGAAAGTACAAATTAAATTATTTATTAACTAAATATTTTGATTTGTACTTTTAATTTTTCTCCAGTAGTCACACTACTTAATACTATATATATTATAAATATTAGATGTCATATACCAAAGGAAAACGACCAAGATCACCTATGTCCGAGGTGGGGGTGGCGTTTTTCTTTGGTATATGACATCTAATATTTATAATAATAATATATATAGTATTAAGTAGTGTGACTACTGGAGAAAAATTAAAAGTACAAATCAAAATATTTAGTTAATAAATAATTTAATTTCTACTTTCGCAATATGTTCAATAGATGGCAGCACCAGTTCTCTCTAGCTATTCTAGAAAACTGTAAAGTATTCTAAATAGGAGGTGCAGGCATGTATTGCTTACCCTCAGAGAATGGTCAAAGGCGCCTAGCCTTGTAAGGGATTGCATATACCCGAGAAATTTGACCGGTGGTTGCTAAGATCGAGTGGCCGAGGGGTACAGGCATCAGCCGCGAAAGCTGAGTACGTGGGTTCCCCACCTCGGACATAGGTGATCTTGGTCGTTTTTCTTTGGTATATGACATCTAATATTTATAATGTATATTTAGGTTTAGAATGTAATTTAGATTATTTTATTTCTTTAGTGTTTAAGGTGTACCTATTGTTTCACTCCTTCTTTTAGCCATGTTTTTAAACTAAAATAAATATTTTTAGTCATTCTAAAAGATCCCGCTGCCGCTCAAATCCCCGCTACAACTGCAACCCCACCTAAACCGCCGGCCGCTGTTTTTAAACTCCTCTTTACGAGTTGAGGAACTTTAATATCCTGTCCGAAGATGGACGGGATTCTAAAAGATTTACCTTCGTAATTATCGGTGCTTAGCAAATATCGCCTTAATGGGTTATGGTTTGGATATAAATTATCGGTGGCTTCAGAGTTTCATTATAAATTTTACAATTAATTACGAGGCTTAGGAAATGCAACAGGCCTCTATTAATCAACCATTTAAAGTCAAGTAGTCGTTTGTTTTCAAGTAAAACTCATGAATTATGTACATCATACATCATCAATCTATATCGGCCCATTGCTGCAATTTACGAGTATATCGGTGTTGACATCTCCCATTGACTATGCGTGCAGACGCATTGGGAGGTAAAAGCCCATAATCGCCACGCTGGGCAAGCGAATCAGCAATCGCAGTAGTGTGCCCAGTTGCCCACTATGATGCTGCGGCCCCGATTATCAATCTTCTTAAATCGTATGGTCAGCGGCACTTTTATCCCTTAGACACCTACTACGATACCCACGGGAAAAGTTAGGGTGGTGACAAATGTATTCTTACTGCCGTTACTACTTTTTTAAAGAATCCCATACAGTAGTCCTTCGGGAAAACCTAGGGAGCTCATTCCACAGACGGACCGTCCATAGGAGAAAATTCCTTTGAAACCACACGGTGCGCGACCATTTTGTGTGTGTGTGAGGATGAGCGCCTAGTCTGCCCTTGCTGGTGGTAGGACCCCGTGCAGGGTCCGCCCGGATAGCTACCACCGTCTTACCAGTTAACCTGCCGCTAAATAGCAGTGTTTGCTCTGTGTCGGTTCCGGGGTAAGATAGCCGGTGTATTACTGGCATAGGTATAGGCAATCCATCTAAGTCCTCAGGGTAGGCAGCGCATAGGCGATGTTCTGATCGCTATGTCCATGGGCCTCAGTTCCAGCTTTCCATCAAGTGGGCTGAGAGCTCAGTTGTCTGCCTTCGTCTCATAAAAATAAATAGTCGATGACGAGCTGATATGATGTCTGATACAATAGTCTAGCAGTTTTGTCGAGTAGGAAGTTGAAGGACCCCATCTTTTATTAACGCCCAACGTAAAGCAACTGATGGACAGACGTCATTACAGTTTATTATGGAACAAGAGTTTCTTTATGACGGTCTTATATGACTTTTATGTGACCATTTCTTTTCTAATAGCATCCGAGTGCAATGAAGAATGCTTTGTTTGTCTATTTATTTATTAAACGACTTTTATAGAGCTTTTTTGTTGGTAAGTAATATTCCTCCACGTGGTGGGTATTATACAAATCAATATGTTTTTTGATTGATCCATACCGAAAGAAGTCATAGTTCTATTAGACAGAAAAAAAATAAAACTTCAAAGATTGCACGTCTCACACAATAGGTACAAAACTAACTTAAAGACCAATTTTAAATGCACCTTCAGAAGGTGAATGCCACGCTGAGCAAGTCTTTGGAGATTGCAGTGTACACTATGATGATGCTGCTGCCCACATCAATCGTCTTTATACGAATATTCAGTGACCCTTCAATCCGTTTGTCGGCTCTTACAACACCAACGGGAAGATTTGGGACCAACGGGATGCTGGTGGTAGGACCTCGTGCAGGGTCCGCCCAGATAGCTACCGCCGCCTTACTCGTTAACCTGCCGCTAAATAGTTAATACTGTGTTCCGATTTGGGGGTAAGATAGCCGGTGTAATTACTGGCATAGAGGCAATCCATCTTAGTCCTCAGGGTAGGCAGCGCATAGGCGATTTTTTGGTCACTATATCAATGGGCCTCAGTTCCCGCTTTCTATCAGGTGGGCTGAGAGCTCAGTTGTCTACCTATATCACATAAAAAAAAAAGATTTAGGGCCGTGATAAATATTAATTGAATCAGGCGTTACTTTGCGGATATTAAAGCATGAACAAATATTACTTTGCTTTTCCGCGATACAGTACTTACAGTATATAAGTATTATAAGTGAATGAATGTAACCCGCTATAATTACTTGCCGCAAAATAAATACACAAATAACTATAACATACCACCACCAATAATATTATACTTGACACGTGTTTCGCCTCTCTGCGAGGAATCATCAGAAGTTGACGATGTTGTCAAATAAAAATAAATAAATAAAATTGTGCCGTATTATTGGTGATGGTTTGATATAGTTATTCCTGTATTTATTTTGTGGCAAGTAATAACAACTTCGTACTAATACGTACTGTAGGTACCTATCGCAGAATAGCAAAGTAATATTGTTCATTATTTAATACAGTGACAAATGTATTCTTACTACAATCAATGTCTAATTAATAAATCGCCTGCTGCCAAGATGCAGCAAATAAACCAACAGACAGATCGACAAGTGACTATAGAAAACACAAAATATTAGAACCTGAGCTATTTAAGAAACAAGATTACAATGCGTGGGAGTCTATTATTTATTGGGATTCCATTGTTTATGCTTACCATTATCAATTAAACAGTCAATTTTGAATTTATGTAACGCTAGCTTTTTAATGTTATCAAATATTTTTGATGGGTCTATGTAGATTAATGTTTCGGATGTGTAGGTACGAGACCTATGGGGGGTAAGAGTCACAAGGGTATACACCTACGCTTTGCATCGATCCAACAAATTTATCTCTTAGAGGTTAACAATATTTGGTTTAACTATTTTGGGTCAATACAGGCCGAACTTCATGTCAAGAATGAACGAAAAATTATTCTAAGCCTTGTGACAATTGTCACGAATTTCGGAAAGAAAGGGGGTAAGACTGAATAATTCAGTCTTACCCCCTTAACCATAAACGTTTGTTAACTTAACAAGCCGCTAATAATTGTTTGTCCCTTTTGCTCTTATGGACACATTGTTAAGACCGAAAGGGACAAATAATTATTAGTGGCTTGTTAAGTCAACAAACGTTTATGAACTCCCTTGAGTTACCCGTTAACCTGCCGCTAAAAAGCAGTGTTTGCACTGCTGTGTTTCGGTTTGGGGATAAGATAGTCAGTGTAATTACTGGCATAGTCCTCAGGGTAGGCAGCGCATAGGCGATTTTTTGATCATTATATACATGGGCCTCAGTTCCTGCTGTCCTTCAAGCGATACGTCGCTGGCTCGCAGGCCTTTTATTCCGTAAAAAAAAAAAAAAAACAGAACAGTGATGGGTGGTATGGGTAACATTGTATGCGACATAAATGAACAAACAAATAATATATCACTCACAACACAAACACACACACCCACACACACACAAACACACTATATACAAATAAATTGGTTAATCTAAAGTTGGATGTAATAATAATCGTGACGATATCCCTAATTAGTAATAGATAGTTATTTATAAATATTTTGTAAGTTATCATATACTGATAATGTAACTGAATACGTTCCGTTAGGAAAGGGCGGTGCCTCCTAACACAAGTATTGCAATACTTACCAGGCCCCAATTTCACCACAATGACAAAATGCTACAATTGTAAATTTACTGTTTCTCCAATCTGGGACGTCTATAGGCTACAGTTACCATTTACCATCCGAAGGGGCGTGCGTTTGTTTACCACAAACGTAAAAGTTAGTGCAGGAACTTTCATAAATCAGCAGTACCTAAGTAACTTCTATTTTGCGAAGCGAAATTACAATTGTCACAAAAAAACACGACAATTGTAGCAAAATTCCGACATATTATGCCGAACCTCATGTCAAGATTGAATGAGAATTGTATTAAACCTTGCGAGAATTGTCACGGGTTTCGGAAAAAAAAATTATTAGTAATAATTTTATGTTGATGGCAAACAAGCACATGGACCGTCCGATACTAAGCGGTAGCCGTAGCCTACGGAGGCCTGTGACGTCAGTAACAGTGATATTTTGCAATTGTCACACTTGTAATTATGGTGAAATAGGCCACAGGAGGTGCGAGCCACAAAATACCTATATGTAGTAAACAGATTTTGATACCTAATAAAATATTTTAGTTTGATTTTGATTGTGAAATAGGAGCCTGGCCGTCGTCGACCCTGTTTTACTAGCAATTCGGCTGCCCTATATCAAAACCTAGTAACTGCTTCAGCAATTTTACAGGAGAGCATAAAAACATAGAAGTGTCTGCCAAAAATTTTTTTTTTAATAATAGATAAAAAACTGAACATAAATCGGTTGAATACTAATCACTGTATCATTTAACATCGTAATCATATAATTTACTCTTAATACGCACGTTTTATATCCCTTACTAACTTTGAAAACGTATTCAGCCATATCAATTTCGTCCATATCCCATGTTCAATACCTAGTAAGGGCCCTTACTAGGTATTGAACCATTATAAACTGGTAGTACCGTCATCAAATTCAATAGATGTTCTAAATTAAAACCTAGCGTTTTTTTCTGTTAACATAATTGATGGTTTTAAATGAAACGAGCACATTAAGAACAAGATATTTATCAAATAACATCGTAATCATATAATTTAGTCTTAAATTTCAAAAATTAATTGGCGTCACCCTGACCACCATGAACTAAATCAATAGATGCGTTGTTAACTGGAAGATCATTCCAGAAGGATTTCTTCGAATCCGGCCGGTAATGCCTCTGGGGCTTGCTATGACAGCAGGGCTGGACTTCTCGTTGAATTTCGGCATGAGGAAGTCCAGCTCGTACAAAGGCTCGTTGAATCTGTAATATTAATAATAACATGACAACATATTCAATTAAAACTTAAGATGGAAGAATATGAATGTCAAAACTTGTTTACCTTGTTTTTTTCTTTTCCATTTATACTGGTTTTCAGGTTAGATTGTATATACGGTGGGATTATTTTTTTCAAAACATATAATTATCGTATATTTAACATGCATTATTTGAATTTATGTTGTTAAATCATTAATACACCTTTTGTCTACGACAACAAGTAGCTGCGCGGGGCGCGGGCGCGCGCGCGGGGAGCGCACCCCCACCCGGCCATTAGCCTTAGCGGCGACGCCGATACCACACGCGTCCGACGCACCTATCTGTTACCATATTTAAATTGTAATCTTTTTGGATAGTAAATCCACGTTTAGAAAATCTCTTCTTTTACTTGCCCTTAATCGCCTGCACCTTTATTTAGCAGATATATTATAAGCCTTTATAAACTCACAACAATATGCACTGATTAATTTGAAAAACTACTATTACTAGTTGACAAAAACTAAAGATGGACGGCAAACAGGCAAAATGACCCTATGAGGCTATGACTAATGACAATAAAATGAGACAAAATAGGAGCCTAGTAAAAGAATAGGCCATTACAGGAATGTGGAGGTATTTATATTTAGTGTATAAATACTTACCTAGTTTCTTTTGCGTTTTGGCTGCTGTTGTTATTAATAGTTGCTTCTATCAGGCGTTTCGATGTATGAAACTGTAAATGACGTTTCATTTTGGACAACATAACTATCAAACCACACAAAATTTCAATTGACACGCGTGTGATTGCGCTAGCGTTTCGCCGCGGACTGACTGAACGCACATACTCTCCACGACCCGCGCGCCCCGCGCGCCCCTCGCACTACGATGCTCAGATCAAAAACCTGGTATGGCTCATTGACCAGGCCAATACCTAGTATGTCCAAGCGACTTACTAAGTTTTGATATGGGATATATGCCTTACTAGGATTTAAACTGGTAAACCGTTACTAGACATGCGACTTACTAGGTTTCAAGGCATTTAAATCTCCGGTAATAAAGCCGATTTGCGAGCTGGTGTCTTTGTAGTCGGTTGCGGACTTACTAGGTAAGTCCAAAAACATCAAAAAAATATTTTCTAAGAATTTGACCCTTACTAGGTTTTGATATAGGGCAGCCGAATGTACCGAGGACTCAACTTCTGTTGAGAATGTTCTCGGCAATTTAGATTTTACAAGCAATCTAATCATGCCAAAACTGTTGCATACACATACCTTTTAAGAAGTTTTAAGGCATATTTCATGCCTTGTTTACTCAATCGTGAAATACAATATTCTTCATAACATTTTTATAAGTTCTCATGGAAACATTCTCAATGACAACTTACTGATAAATTCTCCTGAAAATCCTCGGAAATTTCTGAGTATATTCCTGCAATTTTGAGAATGTTCTGCAACTTGTACAATGCTATGTAATATTAACTGTAGAAGGGCATATTTCGATGGCCCCTACGTAAATCATCGAATCTTAAACAAAACGTTTTTCAACTTTCGATGATTTACTTAGGGGCCGTCGATTTATTCTCCCGTTTCGTCAAGTGTATTCCAGTTGACGCTGCTTAATAGATTTTATAACTTCCAACCTCTTGTTCATTATTTTGAAATACATTCTCGTCATTGACTTTATCCCTCCATGATAAAACTGATGGCTAGACCCAGGACATAATTTCATTTACTTTAGGTGCGTAACCAAATAAATTCACATTTAAAAAAATCCAGTGAATTTATGTATATTATTATTTTTCTATATTATATTAAGTTTACTAGTTTTCGACAAAAACTGACCAGTCTAATAATAATTTCATTCCAATGTTGAGTAGATGGAAAATACATAAAAATTAGACATAATTATTTCAAAGTATGCAAACTATAGAAACCTGTGTAAAGTTTGACCTTAGATATAAACTGTTTGCTTTATTTATACCATAAAATAATAAGTACAATCTCGTTTTCATTTACACAATATGTCATTTCTTATATTAGTATCTTAAGTATGATTTACATATGTATCATTTTTTCTTCCGTTCCATTTACTCCCCAAATCACCCTATTGTGACGTCACCGCCACAGCGATCCGGGGTCTACTGATGGCTCAAAAACTGCGATGCCTAAAGGTGGATTTAGACAAAACGAGCGAATGCTCATTCTATCTCCCACTCTACAAAATTCGTTCGTTACACAAAACGTGATTGGTTTGAATTCGTAGAGTGGGGAATAGAATGAGCAACTATAAATCCACCTTAATAATCAACATATTCTGTTTTCACGATCTCAAAAGAACGAAATTTTTTAACATACGATTGGAAACTGTTTGTGAAAAATGGATACAAAAGCAGAAAATATTTTTCAACAATACACGAATATCTGATCTAGTTTCAAGTTTGAAGCGGCGTGAGTTTCGATGCATTGGGCCTAGAAATATAATTGAGAGGGTTCTTTGTATAAAAAAATGTTTTGTTACATTTACACAATACAAAATCAGTTTTGTCGTGTCAACGTCATATTTCGTTTTGTTCTGTTACCGGCCTCTCCTCACTAAATAAAACAAATACTTCCAATAATTATGTAAACCGATTGGCCAGTAAAATAAATTAAAAAAATAACAATCCTAATAACTTGCATTATTTTATAATCACGAACTTTTAGAACACAATCTCGGTCTTATTCCGAACTTGAAATCTTAAATCTTAGTTCACTTACATTTTTAGTTAAAGTGATCGATATTTTTAGTATTAACGTAGTTATATATATATTATCTGCGAATGTGTCTCACGATGTGTGTCAAAACCGTCAAAATGCTATGGAAAGTCAGCCGATTAGTATGATTACCGCTTAATTCTGTGATTTTTTTTTATATACGTAACGAGAATTAAGTACGATATCTTTAGGAATTTATACTTGATCGGTGTTTTTATATTATAATATCCCTAATAGTTAAAATTAACACCAGTTAATTGTCGTTACAAACCTGACCGAAATGAAGGTTTTTTTTTTAATTCATGCTAATTCCATAAAAGTGAAAACGTTTTTTATACTCCCCACTGAACCCTGTTGTGCATTGTGTCGAATTCGTAACTTTTGCAATCAGCAGGTAATTACTGTAGTTTCCCAACTGCGAGCTTTCACTGCCTCGTCTGGTATAATAGTTTGGTATTAAAAATCCAAAAAAAAATCTATAGATAAATGGAGTGGACGTGGTACATATACTATACCATCTTGCAAATTGAAGTACTAACGGCTACTGAGCTATGCTGTGGACTGACAGACAGACGGACATGGCGAAACTATAACGGTTCGTTATCATCATCATCATCATCATATTCAACTGTTATTCGCCCACTGCTGAGCATAGGCCTCTCTTCTTGTACGCCACTGGTCCCGGTCCTGAACTAACCTCATCCAAAAGTGACCCGCACTCTTCCGAATATCGTCCACCCATCGAGCGGTCGAACGTCCTGCGCTTCTCCCATCTGAAAGCGGCCACCAATCCTTTAACATTTTGGTCCACCTGCCATCACGCTGCCTGGCAATGTCGGCAAGGGTATCTAGTTTTCTATATTCTTGATAAAACCGAATTGGTGTATTCTTGAAAGGGACAGAAAGGGACAAACGATACTTAGCGGCTTGTTACGTTAAGAGACGTTTGTGAAGAAGTAGGATAGTTTATAGGAGAGCCCTACATCCAACAGTGGACTAAAAGTAACTGACGATGTGTGTGTGCCTGTATTCTCTCCATAAATCATTTTAATTTACCCCCAATTTACCCCCTTTTGATTAACTTAATTAATTCTTCCCACGAAGCCATCTAAAAGCTTACATTGGGTAAAACGTACGTGAATGTGCCCATTTTATGGTAAATTAATTAAAGCATATTGTTATTGTGAGGTAAATCAAATTAAATTGCTTCAGTATACGTTTGGAATGAGGTAACGTTACAACTTAATCATAAAACAAGGTAAAACGTAACATGAATTTGTAGCCTTTTTTACAGTACTTACAGTTGGTGTTTTTTTACGCACTAGTACGAGAAATGGCGCATTTTTCGTCTTGTCGAAACTTCGAAGGGACATCTGTACAAAATAACATCGTAAGATACACGTGCGAAAAGGATGTAATTTACAGAAGTAATTAGATTACTTTTTACTCAACTCTGACACTATGCTACGAAACCCGCCGAGGGCATCATTTGTGTATTTATTTATGACAAATATTTGTTCCTTGGTCATGACTGTCTATGTATTTACGTATCTACATGTATGTGCTGGTGATGTTTGGTGGTGGCTGTTTTACTGGTGGTAGGACCTCGTGCAGGGTCCGCCCGGATAGCTACCACCGTCTTACCCGTTAACCTGCCGCTAAATAGCAGTGTTTGCCCTGTTGTGTTTCGGTTTGGGGGTAAGATAGCCGGTGTAATTACTGGCATAGATAGAGGCAATCCATCTAAGTCCTAAGGGTAGGCAGCGCATAGGAGATTTTTTCATCACTATGTCCATGGGCCTCAGTTCCTGTTATCCACTAGGTGTGCTGAGAGCCCAGTTGTCTACCTTCGTCACAAAAAAAAATCTATTTACTACATAATATCGTCGCCTGGTGCCCACATCACAAGCCTTAGGTAATTGAGCTTACCATGGGACTAGGTCGGTTTGTATAAGATGTCCGAAGATATTTATTTATTTATTTATGTATGTACCAAAGAAAAAATAATGAAGTCTACCAACGCCGGAGTCACCTTTTGCGTCTGATTCCTAAACCACTCGGCCACTTCTGTGTATTTTTTCTTTTATATATGACATCTAATCTTTAAAGCATTTTTTAATCTTAGGCTATCATTATGGTAAAGGAAAATTATCGATCCACAACTATACAGGGTGTCACCATGACCCGGGCTTTTACGAAAATAGGTAATAATACGCATTACTGGCAATCGTTTTCAAGTATTAACATTTGACAAATATTTAAATTGACCGCACAATTAAGTTTATTTCCTCCGAACGATCAATGTAACGCGTGTACTGCTTGGTTGTCAAACGTTGCGAGTGGCTGTGATCTGTCATTATCAAGTGCAAATTAACGACTCATTTTGAAGTTCATTGCTTCTCCATTAACTTTTCTTATAAAGTTAATTACTTTTAAAATTAGAATTTTGTCCCACAATGTCGTAACAGATGTTCTTACTCTAGAAAAAATCAACTGCGAAAGACTCACGGGATTCGAACCCGCCTCCTCTGGATTACCGGTCCAACGTGATTCCAATTACACCAGACGACCTTCCGTGAATCACAGCGAATTTAGTCAATGGTATTGTGAAACTAATCACTAGCGACATCTGTAGGTACTTAAAGTTTCGAAAGTACGACAACCTTAAGCCACTCAAAGACGTGTGTCTACCACAATCGTCCGCAAACTCGACAACTCTCCGTTGCGTTGAATTTGCTATAAAGGGCGCTGTTATCATCAAGTTATGATTAGAAAATATCAATTCAGAATTTTTTATCAAATAATGTTCACGGTTTGGCTAAACATCTACATCGTATTCCTCGGTTTCAATAAAAGCCTGTATCATGTTAACACACTGTATTTATCTACATTACAAATATGATTCCCCATCCCTAAATAAGTACTTGACAGCTAACACTTTCCAATAGCGGGGTACATGTCACAAAATAGTTATTTATGTGGCTGGCGCATAATAAGAGGCATTAAACATGAGTGTGGTTTTATGAAACGAGCCGCAGGCGAGGTTCATAATAAGATCACACGAGTGTTTAATGCCTAATTATGTACAGTCACATACATAACTTTATCTACCTCCATATCATAAATTTAGAATGCCAATTTATGAGTACCTTTTTTTACATTGATATCCATCCACTAAGTAAAATATCTCTAAATATAACTATTGAAATCAGTTGAAATCACTCAATTTGTGTTAAAATATCCTACAATAAATATTTATTGAAAAAAAGAACAAAAAGAAGTTTACTTTATAACATTAATGTATTGAGGTCGATACTTTAATGTTAACATTATGATGCATTGTACTTTAATGTTAACATTATGATACAGGCACAGGCACCGGTTTCTTAATATAGGTCATTACATTACCGCTTCTGAATACATAATAGGGAAATTATGATATGTATGTAGATAAATATTGATTATAAAAAGTACCTAGCAGATTAAAACACCGCCAAAGAGAGTATAAAACTTGTACTGAACACGGAAACAAAACGATAAACAAACTTTTTAATTATAAACCACCTGCCGTTCCACCTGTTTAAATTCAAAATTAGAACAAAACATTTCCTTACTGGACGTCATAAAGAAAGAAAAATAATAACATGACAGGTCCAAACCATTTCGAGCCGTATAAACATTCGTTAGCTAGTTAGTTAAGGGTGATTTTCGCTTGTATTTGTTTGTTTATGAAGTTCGTTAGTTAAAAATGCGGGTGTATGGAAATGTGACGTATAAATGTCAATGATAAATATTGTTAACGAATTGGGTATGTAGCTATCAGAAGTATGTTATAGCGTTGTATGGGTAATGTGTACGCGCGGCGTGTTCGTCGCGTGCCCGTAACCGATTCGCCGTGAGTGCGTCTCGATTTTGCCGCGATCTCATAACGAATACGCTGCGCAGCCGTCAGTAAAACACTCAGAGTGATCTGAGTCTTGGACAGACACTTATAAGATTTATTATTACATAATGGATTCCAACTCTTGACGCGGCAAACTCGCTGCGCAGTCGCGGCGTATTCGTCACGCGGTCGCGGCGTAATCGCGACGCCATCGCGGCGAATTGGTTGTGGGCACGCGACGAACACGCCGCGCGTACGCTTCGCTTTCAAATCGCAAGTGTGATAAGGCCCTAAGAATACATTTGTGACCGCCCCAAATGTTCTCGCGGGGTGTCGTAAGAGTCGACTTAAGGATTGAAGTCACTGACCATTCTTTGATAGAAGACTGATGATGGACGGCAAAGTATACGCCACTTTCTCTGACAAAAAACGAGCGATATTTTATCGTAGTGATAACGTCAATAAGCATATAATTATTATGATTTTATGATTTTTTATGAGACACACAGTGAAAATAGTGTGCTACCATCATTCAGGCTTTTAAAACCAAGCACCGAGCGAGGGAAGGGATGGGATTGAAGTGTCACTGACCATTATATTTGATAAAAGATTGATGATGGGCAGTAGCGTCATCATAGTGGACACATTACTGCGATCGCCAATCCGCTTGCCCCGCGTGACGATTATGGGTATTTTCCTCCTAGTGCTTTTATACGCATAGTTAATAGGAGTGGACTATCATAGGTTGATGATGATGATAAATGGGATAAGATTCTAAATCAAGCCTCAAGTATGTTTTAATTAAGAACTCAATATTTAAAATTATTTTACTTCGTAAGAAAAGTTAAATGAGAAGCAATGTACTTCAAAATAAATAGTTAAAATTAGAGTTTGACAATGACAGTTCGCAGCCATTTAAATATTTGTCAACTGCAAATGACTACTTGAAAATGATTGCTTGTAATTCGTATTAATACAATACATAATTTTGTTGTGTAAAATACATTTGTCACCACCCCAACTCTTCCTGCAGGAGTCGTAAGAGTCGACTAAGGGATTGAAGTGTCACTGATCATTCTTTGATTCGATTGATGATAGGCAGAAGCGTCATTATTGTGGACACATTACTGCGATCGCCAATCCGCTTGCCCAGCGTGGTCATTATGGGCATTTACCTCCTAATGCGTATACGCATAGTTAATAGTAGAGGCCTACATCCAGCAGTGGACTGAGATAGGCTGATGATGTGATGTGACATAATTTTTGTTTAAACCTGGAACATGGAAACACACTGTATAATTACACAACAGTCAAGGCTCATATTACGTTGGTTATGAAACTTATCTAAGATCAAGTTTAGCACATAATGCACGGTAAACAATGGACTAAGTGTTTCGGATATATCTATTTTCGGTTTACGAGCTATCGGAGTTAACTCCCGAGAGATGGTCATAAATGGAGGGCTACTATTGGTCAGAAGTCAGATCGAGTTTATAGTGAGATGTCACACATATAAAGGCTTAGCCACACTGGAAAAGTATGTACCGTAGAACGGGGTGACTTTAAAATGCAGGGGTGGCTTTGAAATCTTAGTTTTTTAACTCGTACTGTGTTATGTTTTTACGTCATATGTCAGTTGAGTCTAATCGGTATTTAATAAGGCACTTTAATACCTAAAAGGAATAATAAATTTAATTCAATTGACACTTTTATGGCCATTTTACATCTATCAAAGTAACCCCATTGTTTTTCTAAAGTCACCCCGTTCTACTACCGTAATGAATCATAATATATCATGTGTTATAATTAATTTTACTAGAGGTGACAGTCACCCGTAGACCACGAACACTGTAAAGTGTTCGAAACGTAGGAATCTAATTAAATTTAAACACATAAATATTTTTTCATCACACTTGCTGTCTAAGCGCGCCATTGCTTGCGTGCGTAGCGGGAGTAATAGAAAAGTGAAATTCCCTAGGGAGTAATAGATGTGTCACTACGGCATTTAATAATATTATGTCTTAAACATAATTTTTTTGTCGGCAAGTGTGATGAAAAACATTGTATGTATCACGGTCGGTAAGCGGAATACTAACTCGAGTCATAAAAGCCCTCCGCCTGACGGCGTCGGGCTTCTAACACTCTCGTTAGTAATTCCGTACTTACCTCCCTTGATGCACAATGTACTAATATTTCTCTTGAAACAGACAAAAGAGAAATGCTGTAGCGCCTATAACTGACAGTTCACGAATATTAGTTCTTTATAGTGTGATTTGAAATTAAAATAAATATTTCGT
>JALPQI010007580.1:0-57371 GCA_025490895.1 Thaumatotibia leucotreta | reverse complement strand
TCTTTTTGTCTTAAAGTCATTCTAGTTTCCAGATTAATTGAAGTAAGTATATAGGTATATAAATATAACCCTTATAGATTCAGATTCACCATGTCCGTCTGTCCGTCTCCGTCTGTCCGTCTGTCTGTCCGGAGCATACCTCTTGGCCGTTAGTACTTAAGTACTAGAAATTCGCAATGTCGTATAAGTATACATGTCTAATAATCACGCCATCAAAATGGTAGGATGAAATAAAGAAAACAAATCGGGTCCTTCCTACTCTTAAAGAGGGGATGATTTTATATTTATTTTTGCTGTAATTCTATAGTGTGGGGCATCGTCGAATAGGTCTTTTAAAAAAAATACGGGATTAATGAGAAAGTTTTTTTCTAACTTCAATATTTTCGACAACGGCTCCAGAAAAAAAAAAAAAAAACAATTTTTCGATTCAATTTTTTGATTCGTGGGATTATATTTACTTTAATAAATACTTACATAAACAATTAAAGTGAAAATTGTTACTGAAACTATCCGTATTATGTAAGTTCATAATATATTATGGTTTCTGTAGTGTAACATTGACAACACTAAAAAAATTAACAAGTCAAAAACGTTAAATCAACAGTAAATCGAGGATAACCATGAAAAAGTAACAATCCACAGAATTTGTTAACCAAATAGAATCGAGATTCGGTAATTACTTATTCTTTTTCCTTAAAAATACGTTCATCAGTCTGTTTACTATTTTAAACCGGTGTTTAGTAGATTTACATTATTTTTGTTGTTTCCTTTTTGTTTTAGCCGAAAAACATGTTCATTGCGTCCGTAGTAATAAACGCGCGATTGTCATCATCATCATCAGCCTATGATAGTCCACTGCAGGACGTAGGCCTCTCCTATTAATTATGTGTATAGACGCATTAGGAGGTAAATGCCCATAATCGCCACGTTGGGCAAGCGGATTGGCGATCGCAGTAATGTGTCCACTATGATGACGCTGCTGCCCATCATCAATCTTTTATCAAATAGTGGTCAGTGACACTTCAGTCCCTTAGTCGACTCTTACGACACCCGCAGGAGGAGTTGGGGTGGTGATAAATGTATTCTTACTGCCGTCACCACACGGCCGCGATTGTATTGTGTGTTAATCGCAGCAGTAGTTGTACGCGTTTGATTTTTTTATAGAATTTTCAATCCTAAAGGCTGAGTCACACCCAATGCGTGTGCAGCAATGCGCGTGCGCGTATGTGTGGCGTGCGCGTTGTAGCGTATCATCATCATCATCATCATTTCAGCCAAAAGACGTCCACTGCTGGACATAGGCCTCCCTGAATGATCGCCAATATGACCGGTTCTGCGCTGCTTGTCTCCAGCGGGTTCCCGCGACCCTGACCAGGTCGTTGGACCATCTTGTGGGAGGTCTGCCCACACTGCGTCTTCCGGTACGTGGTCGCCAGTCCAGCAGTTTCGGGCCCCATCGGCCATCTGATCTTCTGGCGATGTGCCCAGCCCACTGCCACTTGAGTCTGGCAATTCTGCGAACAATGTCGGTAACTTTGGTCCTCTTGCGGATCTCCACGTTTTTGATTCGATCACGCAAGGTAACTCCGAGCATTGCTCTCTCCATTGCCCTTTCAGTGACTTTGAGCTTTTTGATCAGGCCCATAGTGAGCGCCCACGTCTCCGTACCGTCAGTCATCATGTAGCGTATGGAAATGTCATATTAGATGGCACACCGCTTGCGTGGCGTGCATACGCACGTGTCCAGCATGACCAGTGTGTCATCTACCGATGTAATTACTGGCATAGATAGAGGCAATCCATCTAAGTTAAATATGACATTATCGTGCTCTCCGAATGCTGGTTGAATAAATACTCAATCATCCCACACCTCTCTGGATACTCGTATTTTCATACCAAAAATCACATAAACCAAAATGACGGCTTAGTGGTTTACATCAGAGATTCTCTGAACTGCAAAATGTCTGAACCAAAGTTTACGGATGCGAACTGTCTTGTCTGCAAAATAAACAATACCACCGCTATAATAGCAATCTATCGGTCTCCTTCTATTAGACATTTAGACAACTTCACAAGTAGCTTAAATGAGGTTTTACTATCTCTTAGCTCATGCAATAAAATTGCTGTTGTTGGCTATCTAAACATTGACATAAAAACAAATAATACTGACACTCGCTCATCCGAATACCTCACTTTCATGGCCCTCCACGGTCTACTACCTGCTCATTTGTATCCAACCAGATATAATAATTGCCTTGACCACATATTCCTCCGCTCAAATGTACCTACGACGGCTATTGTCATCGAATCGTTTATTACCGATCACGCGCCAGTAATGCTCTGTATCGAAACCCAGGCGCTAGGTCCCAAAGCCAGCGATATGGCCACTCAGATTGATTACAATGCAATTCGTCAAGAAATTGACTCGAGTGATTTTTCACCAATTTTATCTACTACTGACGCCAATGTCGCTACAAATGAACTGGTGAATGCTCTCTCCTCAATCATTAAAAAGCATACTAAGGCAGTTAAGATTCGTAATAGAGATAGAACAATTAAGCCATGGATCACTCCTGGTCTGTTACGATGCATAAGAAATAGAGACAAACTTCATAAAAAGGCCAAAAAGTCACCAGATAACATAACACAAAAACAGATTTACTCTAGATATCGCAATTTCTGTAATAGATTACTACGTAAATTAAAAAGGGAATACGAGCGCAGTGAATTCGAAAAATGTAAAAATAACGCAAAGGCAACTTGGAAACTGATTAAAAATATAACTCAGACTAGACGCTCCGCTCCGCCAGCAAATGACCTTTTACAGTTATTTAACTCGCCTCTAACATCGGTCAATTCAATTAACAAGTTTTTCGCTAGCATCGGCAAAACCTTGGCTACTACTGCCGGCCCCGTCACACTCTCATCACAATGTTCTCAGCAGGCCACCTCATCCAATTCTCTTGTTATTAATGAGGTTGTAGATATGGATATCGCCAAAATCATCAAAAATCTTCGTGATTGCGCCACTGGTTGGGGCGGCATTTCTGCCAAAATTATTAAAAATTCACCCTGCGCTCTTGTACCAGTCATCACTCATATTTGCAACATCTCTATCAGAACCGGAACTTTTCCCCAGGCATTTAAAAAAGCTATTGTGCACCCTATCTATAAAAGCGGCGACCAGACTAACGTACAGAACTACAGGCCAATATCTGTACTCTCTACCCTTTCAAAGATCTTGGAGAGAGTCATGAACACCGCTTTGGTAAAATTTCTTAATCGATACAACCTCATCGCTGATAATCAATACGGCTTTAGGTCCGGAAAATCAACCGAAGACGCCATCGCTGATGTAACTAGCTTTATAACTCACAACCTTGACAGTAAGTGACGTTGTCTGGGTATCTTTTTGGACCTATCCAGGGCCTTCGACACGGTTTCAGTTCCCATATTATTACGTAAATTGGAAGACATTGGTATACGTGGCATTTCGCTAAATATGTTCCAAGACTACCTCTCTAACCGCACCCAATCGGTAAAACTAAAGAACTATGTTAGCAAAGAAGAAACCTTAAGCTGCGGTGTCCCGCAAGGTAGCATCCTAAGCCCCACTCTATTCCAGATCTACGTCAACCAGCTATGCCAAGTGTCACTTACAAATTGCAAAATCGTAGCTTATGCCGACGATACGGCCCTACTTTTTCATGGTTCCGATTGGGCCGATACAAAAACTCATGCAGAAAACGGATTAAAACTCGTAATGCAATGGCTCAAATCAAATTTGCTAACCCTTAATCTAGATAAAACTAAATTCATCCCCTTTGCCATTGCCAACTCAACACTACCTCCTCTATCCTTTTCCATCAAAAGTCACATATGTCAGTTTCCTTCGCCCAATTGTTCCTGCTCCTCCCTCGCACAAGTCCACAACATAAAATACCTTGGCACTACACTAGACCAAACATTGAATTGGCATGCTAACATAGATGCAATGACTTCTCCCGTCAGAAAACTGATCTACGTATTTAAGCAACTCCGTCACTCTGCTGATCTTAAAACACTTATGATGATATATAAGTCCCTATGCCAATCACTAATCACCTATTGTATCCCAGTTTGGGGTGCTGCCGGAAAAATAGCCATGCTAAAGCTGGAGCGAGCCCAAAGAGCAGTACTGAAGGTTGCAACTTTAAAACCCTATAGGCATCCTACAGCACAACTGTATGCTGAATGCAACGTCCTATCCGTACGACAGTTGTATGTCCTTCGTACGATATTACGCAGGCATCGAGAGCTACCTTTATGCACAAAAACGACCAGTAAGCGTAGTAAACAAGCTGTCTGTCCGCCAGAGTCTCACCGTACAATCTTTGCCAGCCGCCAGTACAAAGCAATGAGCGCCCGCGTTTATAATAAAACAAATAAACAATTAAATATATACCCACTAAACCGATTCCACTGTAAAGCAAAGTTAATCCCCTGGCTTCAAACACAAACTTACCATGAGACCGAAACTCTCTTGAATTGCGTGAGATAAAATAATAGACGTACACACCAGACTCTTATTCTTCTTCTTCACCCTATCCTGTCATGTTCATACCCTATCCTCTCATCATCGCATCTAAAGCCAAACCTCAGACAAACCCAAACTTTTACACAAGCACACCAACCACCCTCGAAAAGAGAAAAAAATAAATAAATAAAGAAACACACAGCAAAACTTTAACGCACAGCACCCATATACATATACATACACACATACATACATTAATGTCTAGTTAAAAAGAGAAAAACAGGAAAAAAAAAAGTATTTTTTCTTCGTATTTTTATTTTATTGTTTTTAAGTTTTTGCCTTTTGTCATTAGTAGTATAAATTGATAGACATAGTTACCAATAAACTGCATCTCCTTGGAGGAATCACTGGCTTCCGAGTCACAGGCTCTGTCCTATTTCGGAAGTCAGAGACTTAATTCTGGAGAAACTGTCTCAAACCTAATATTATATAAGCTATCCTATATGGTATTTAGCATGTTGTCAAAAGTGTTATATTAGGTTTATATGTCAATAAAGATTATTAATTATAAGTCCTCAGGGTAGGCAACGTTAAGGCAATTTTATGGTCGCTATGTTCATGGGTGGTTCCCGCTTTCCATCAGGTGGGCTGAGAGCTCAGTTGTCTACCTTCGTCACATAAAAAAAAATCTAGTCTACTAATGACATTTACATATGTATACGCTACACCGTGCCGCTACGCTGCCGTGTGGTGACGGCAAAAATAATACATTTGTCACCACCCCAACTCCTTCTGCGGGTGTCGTAAGAGTCGACTAAGGGATTGAAGTGTCATTGACCATTATTTGATAAAGCATTGATGATGGGCAGCAGCGTCATCATAGTGGACACATTACTGCGATCGCCAATCCGTTTGCCCAGCGTGGCGATTATGGGTATTTACCTCCTAATGCGTTTATACGCATAGGTAGTTAATAGGAGAGGCCTACGTCCAGCAGTGGACTATCATAGGCTGATGATGATGATGATGATGATACGCTACACGCCACGCACACGTGCACGCGAAACCGGTGTGGCTTGGCCTTAACGTAGATATGGAAAGTCCATTGAGTTGATGCTGTCATTGAAATTGTTGCATAAAGCAGAAGAGCGCTGTTATTTCACATATATAAGTATTTTAACTTAACTTTATCTGCCTCACGACCACATATGTCATGTATTATATACCATGGGTCAAGCAAACATATCTACTTAGCGTGTCAAATTAACTCAGTAAAATCTACTGAGTTGTCCGTCTTTAATCACAGCTTGCAGCTTTCGGGCGTCAAATTTTGTAAGTTGAAGTGAACAAAAACATTAATAATGCCTCCTTAAGTAATATTAATTGCAAGAACACAAATAAATATGAATACTCAAGGGCCTGGGACATATTTAAATCATAGGCAAGTAACAACTTCAGTACAAAATCTGACACGCTCGGCCGCCATACAAATTAATGAACTTGTTTCTTCTATCCAAATCTAATTCTGTGCTCACGACTAAGTTTGAAGGGTGGATGGAGTCCAGGGATCGGATCCGGTTTTTAGAAAAACCTCGATATGGCTATATACATTTAAATGTTTTACGCTCTTCATGTAGTTATTCAACATTTTATATAATTTTTAACATCATATTTTTCAATTATTCCATTAACAAACAAATTATAAGCCGGAGAACGAAAAAGAACGGAATTCGAACCGTTCTTTTGTATGGAGCAAAAACCGTTATCCGATCCTTGGGTCTGTGAGATAAAAGTTTACAGTAAGCCGACGATGTTCGTATTTATCTATACTTATAATTAAACGGTTAAACTCACGTATACTTAGTCACTACGCGCGACATATTTTACTTCCAAGATCCACACATAATTAATTACAATAATGTTATATGTATACACCGTGTTTTTATTGATTTCCGTTAAATTAAAGGGAAGCTTATTTAGGTCAAAAATAATCGATTTCTCTAAGAAACTAGTATCTAAACTCTTACTATTATTGAGTTATTAAGAAAATAAGTTTAATGACTGAACAAGTGTATTGCAACCTTTATTACATCCTAATGCTACTTATTTTGACAAGTGCCGTCAGTCACCTGAAGGTTATATATCACAGTTACTATTTCATTTATTATGTATGAAAAAAAAAATTGTGTGTTATGTTTATGTTCCACTAAAAGCTATGTACCAGGCAGCTCCAATTAACGCAGCAGCCTGTTAAATTTAACGGAATAAAAAAAAAAAAACACGGTGTGTAAATTTCGCATATTCGTAGGTATTGAAGTAATTATTGTACGCCGAACAGAGTATGGTGCTACATACATAATATATTGTTATTCCTGCAAAACACTGAACTACTTTGGAATATGCCTCTTCATTTCAGACTAAACTTGACGCCGCATATGCGGTAGGGCCGCATAATTTCGTCCAATCAGGCGTGGTTACCTGATTGGACCAACTTCTGCGGCCCTATCGCACACCTGGATATCCGAAAATTTCGAGGAGTTGTCTCTGTCACTATAATGCCGCCTTCAATGGAGTGACTGAGACAAATAATTCATGATCAGCCTATGATAGTCCACTGCTCGACGTAGGCCTCTCCCATTAACTATGCGTATAAACGCATTAGGAAGTAAATACCCATAATGGCCACGCTGGGCAAGCGGATTTAAATTAACGGATTTAATTTACTATGATGACGCTGCTGCCCATCATCAATCTTTTATCAAATAATGGTCAGTGACACTTCAATCCCTTAGTCGATTCTTACGACACCCGTAGGAGGAGTTGGGATGGTGACGAATGTATTCTTACTGCGTCACCACACGGCGCATTCACGGGTCATTGGAGTGACTGAGACAAATAATCAAAATATACAAATTTTGAAGTTCGCAGTTAGGCCTGAACTGAATAATTTAAACACATTTGATGCAAGCGAATCTTGCAATAAGCCAAATGTATTCAACATTGGGGAACTAACGCGAGGGGAATCCAAAAGTTAAAAGGGATGGCTCAAAGAGAAAATCGGGATTAAAAGTTTTCAAGATGCCGCCATTCCGTTTGAAGCACGCATGGAGCTGTTTTAAAATTGAAATAAGTAAGCTTTGAAGGAGTTGCATGCGTTTTCTCCTATATCTTTGATAGAGAACTTTACGACTTTTAAAATAAGCCTGAAGATTTTTTTGACACACCCACCCACAAGATGGACAAACCATAGACTTATTAGGCCTAGATAGAATGTCACGGCCCCCACAGTGAAGCCACTCCATTCGGATTCGGAACCCCCCCTGTCAGTGCTCACGGATCAGTCATTGTTGACATAGCTCCCGCTTTTAATTGTGTAATGACGAAAAAATGGTCGGGTGCGCAGTGTTCAAGTGTTCCCACAGATCAACAGACCCAAACACACAAGCTAGTATCACATTCCACGCGTAAGTATCAAGTTTAAAATGTTATTTTTACGTAATTGCAAGTGAAAAAATCGTTAAGAAATTTTGGCGCCATTATATGAAAATGTTGCCAGTGAAATAAAAAAAATCCCCCCAATTTCTGCATAATAATAAGGTAATTAAATATGTTCGAAAATTTCTACATTTGATAGGATATCGTTATTTGTAATTTATATTGACATATTTGTCAAGTTTCATTTAAAATTAAAGACAATTACTAAAAATAAATGCCTCAACCACAATAAAAAAAACCCTCTACTTTTGAAGTGGAGGGATTTTCGGACAATATACTGGCAACATTATTTGCTTATCTGTGTGCGTGTCGCCGCGTGTAAGCACGAGGGTCGCACGCACACATCAATCAAGTTTCGGCTTCAAATTTGACAGATTCGTAGTATGAAACTACTTCTCTATGTGTTACCTTTATGGGACAAACGACCTTGAAAAGGTCGCCAGGACACGCTGGATGCAGGTCGCGTCTAACCGATAATGTGGAAGTCCAGAGGGGAGGCCTATGTTCAGCAGTGGACGTCTTATGGCTGAGATGATGATGAAGATTTTTTTATTGGCTAAGCAAAAATACACTGAATATACCAACGATACTCCTCCTGGAGTATGTGTGGCTGCTCCCGCGTTTCCGCTACTGCAGCTGTG
Source organism: Thaumatotibia leucotreta (assembly GCA_025490895.1). Classification (NCBI taxonomy): domain Eukaryota; kingdom Metazoa; phylum Arthropoda; class Insecta; order Lepidoptera; family Tortricidae; genus Thaumatotibia; species Thaumatotibia leucotreta. Next base: position 48,719 of record JALPQI010007580.1, on the reverse strand, counting down.
GCCGGGTCGCATCCCACGAAAGTAGGACGGTCTTTGCACCGTCACTTGGCCTTGGGGACGGTGTTGAGAGTGAAAAAATACACGTCCTAGGCAACCGTGCACATACACAATCCCCCCCCCCCCCACCCCTCCTCGCAAAATAGGTCTCTCGCACACACGCCACATACACACACATCTGACATCACATACCTACACATGCACGCGCACACAAACACATACGCATGATATTTGTAAGGTTTGGATCTAGATGTTTACATTCATTTGATTTTCTACGCTTTTATTGTAACATATACATATCATCATCATCATCATCATATCAGCCGAAAGACGTCCACTGCTGAACATAGGCCTCCCCCAAAGATTGCCACAATGACCGGTCCTGCGCCACCCGCATCCAGCGGACTCCTGCGACCTTCACCAGGTCATCGGTCCACCTTGTGGGGGGCCTACCCACGCTACGCCTTCCGGTACGTGGCCGCCACTCAAGAACCTTCCCGCCCCAACGGCCATCGGTTCTACGCGCAATGTGCCCCGCAATTTATACATATATAAATAATAAAATAAATAAATGCTTGTTGTAATTGTATGTATAGTTTGTATTAGCGCCACCTAGTCCACGTATTGGGTTTCACTGAAAATCAGCGTCGCAAAATGTGCCATGTGGCTCATTTCGTGATACCAAAGCTGAGTGCGGCCCATTTAGCGCAATTTGTTATTATAAATGTTGTTATTTATAATTATTGTACTTAAGTTGTATTGTGCTAGTTAATAAAGTAAATTTTCTTTCTTTCTTTCTTTTTAAACAGTTAGCTGCGCAATATGATGAAATCACATTACCTAATCATTATAAGCCTATTTCAAGTGCACTGCTGGTCATAGGCACAAAATGTGACATAGGCCTCTCCAAGTACGGTAAAATATCAGTGTTACTGACATCACGGGTATTCGTAGGCTACCGCTACCGCTTACTATCTGACAGTCCATGTGCTTGTTCGCCACCAACATAAAATTATTATTAATAACGTTATTACATCGTTAATTTAGTTTCGAACAATTTTCATTAAATCTTGACACGAGGTTCGGCGCAAGTCAGAATTTCGCTACAATTGTCTTGTTTTTTGTGACAATTGTAATTTTGCTTAGCAAAAAAGCAGTTACTTATGGCTGATTTATTTAAGTTCCTGCGTTACATTTTATGTTTAGTTTCATTACACTTTGTTTATTTTCGTTAGATTTTGTATTTAGTTCAAATTCCCACCGCGCAACGGTAAATGCCAAAACGCTAATTGTCACGTAGAAGTGCGCTCTCTTTATATCGTGTAACTCGTACCTTATCTGAAAAATAAGTTTGCTTCATTTAAAAAAATATATAATCTTAACATTCAATTACTACCTTTTTTATATATTTTTTTTTATTGTTTATTGTTATAATCAATTCTCTGACAGCGGTCGAATTAGTACGTAGATTCGACGAACAACATTCGCGAGTGCACGACGTGCGTCACCGCTTGCCGTGAGGCCCTACTAATGTACTCCCCGGGGTGGCACTGACAGTTCGAACCGAACGCGCTAGTTGGACAGGCCTGGACGCTAAGCCAAGTTGCCAATCGCTAACGCTTAGTAGCGTATCGTAGTTTCCCCTCTCTGTCGCTCTTTCATATTAGTGCGACAAAGACTTTTAGCTGCCTTTCGCTTACGATTGACGACTAAGCGCTAGCGATTGACAACTTGTCTAAGAGCGCTGGTAATATCACTAAAGTTTGTAAATAGACAGACAAACGGGCATGACATAAAAAGTATAAAATAAAGCTTATAATTTTGACTAAAGAATGCGTTCGATATTTCAAGCCAAATGTGTTTGACATAGCACATTTTTTGGTGTATTTCCTTAACCAATCCAACCAACCGTACCGTTCGACTTGGCTTCCTACGTTACTTTTTTAAACGTGCCGGGACATCTTCGAGACTATGGCACCGCGCATACTGCCAAAGGCAATATCATTATTTCATATTTTTCGAGATGAGTTCGGAAACGCTCGCCATGTTTATTGTTTGATTCTTTTCTCTGCGTTTACGATTTTGGCAGCTTGCTATGGACTTTTCGAGTGCTTATCTTGCGAAAAATTGAGTTTAGATTCAACTGTGATATAATGTGCTTGTTTGTTTGGTTTTGTTTAAGTTTTAGTGAGTAACGAATGTAGATAGCGATCAATGTGGTTATAGTTCCGAACCAAAAGGGATTTAAATATTTATCAAACGGGTTACTCACGTAATTTAAGTCGATAACTGCTCGACATGTTTCGATCCATTTAGAGGATCCTCATCATTGTGTACCCGCGACCAAAGCCCGACGTGTTACTCCTCAAAAATATGAAAGTCCTTTTCATATTTTTGACTGAAGTGTAGCGAGTCTCCGTTTTAGTTTTGATTAAAAATCCTTCTGTAATCCTTTGAATGACATGCCTACATACATGATATCTTATTAGTACCTATAATAATTATCTTTCATTTAGGAGTGAGCGTAAACAAGAACATGTATGTTCATGTAAATCAAACATGAAGATGTATGTTCATGTTTGATTTCCTTAGTGTTAATTTTTATAAAAATATAAACATAATGTACAGGGGCAGGGTGATCAATCTAAATGGGTCAGTATAGCGGTTTTGGAAATATAACAGATAGCGAATTCTTGTCTTAGGAAAAATAAAATCTGCATTCATACACTTACAAAAAGTTGCGAGGGCAGCGGCAGCAGCAGAGGCGGCCGAAAAATCCAAGGTGGGAAAATACAGTGGTCTCGGCGCCGAATATAATTTCGTTCCTTTCGGCGTCGAGACCTTTGGTCCGTGGAGTCCTAGCGCTCTGAGTCTCTTCAAAGACCTATCGAAGATACTCAGAGACGCCACGGGAGACCCAAGAGCTGGCAGCTTCCTCGCTCAACGCATTAGCTTGGCAATCCAGCGAGGAAATGCTGCCAGCGTCCTGGGTACCATGCCGCAGGGGCCTGTTTTAGATTTATTTTAGATCTTATTTGACTACATACTACTACTACATAAAATCTAAAATAAAACTTTATTTTAGATTTTATGTAGTTTTAGTTTAGTTAAACTTTTTAAATTAAATTTTGTATTTGTAGTTTGTTTAAAAACGAATAATCATTGTCTTAAAAAAATACGTATATTCGGCCCAGGAATCAAAACTGCACTTTTTGAAAAATTAAATTTCGTTAGTTTCAATTGGTTATCGGTTGTAAAGCTCTTAAATGTTACTAAGAAACATAATATCTAAAACTAATAAAATGCATTGGTTTTAAACAATGAAGTTTTACTTTTCCATACTTCAGTGCCGCCGCCGGCCCTTTGACTTTGTATGGGAAACTTACAAACTATGAGAGATATCAAAATCTGTTCTTAGGGACCATAGCTTCGTTTTTAGATTTAATAATAATGGCATGGTTCTTAACCCTTTACGACCGAGACAAACATTTTCTAAAATCTTATGAAAAATGTATGTAGATCGTTTTAAATTATCTTCGTATACTTATAAAAAATAATTAAAAAAATCGAATTGCCTTTTATCATTAAAAAAATCGCATGCACGAAAGTGACGTTCAGGATCTATACGTAAATGCAAGATCTTGCAAATTAGTATGGACATGCATAAAAACATTAATAAAACACATTATTTATGAAAAAACTTCCTATAATAAGCGATCTTATATTTTTAGGGTTCCGTACCACAACAAGAAAAAAAAACGGAGCACTCATAGGATCACTGGCGTGTCCATCTGTCCGTCTGTTACAACCGATTTACTCCGACACTACTACTGGGCAGATTGAGTTGAATTTTCGCACACCTATGTAAATTGGTGACCCAACGATGGATGTCAAACGTAAATAAATGAGTTTTAAATGTGAAAGCTACTTTTAGACGGTAAATTAGATAATAAAAATCAAAATTTTCACTTCATGATTTCGAGAAGATAAAAATGTATTATCAATGCTAATAATAATGTGATGAATGGATTAAAGCGACGATTTTTTGGAGTCGACGTGTAATAACCAGTACTATTTGCAATATATACTTTTACTGACTGGGAAAAACGAAGAATCTGTAAATTACATTACATTATACATATTCACACAAGAAAAAAAAACGATATTGACTACACATTGAGTTTTCCACAGTAATTCAACAATAGATTTAAAGATGTGAACGGAATTAACGGGTTTTAATAGCCAAACAAGAATATATTTGTGGTTAAATACTTAAAAAGCTTATGCTAGAAAGTACTACGTCGTGCACAAGCAGAATTAGCAGTAATCTCGCACCTAGCTTTAGTGATGATGTGAAGCTTCCGAAGATAGACATAGCAAAGTTTACCGGAAACTATCAAGAATGGACGTCCTTCTACAATGTGTTTTCTTCATTCATCTACGAATAAGCAAAACTTAAGAAGAGTTCAAAAGAGCAACATTCATAATAGCAAGGCCAAAGCAATTCGAGAGATATTAGGTATGGACACCTATGGAGTGCCTAACAAAGATGAAAATACAAGATATTATTAACCCAGTTCCTTGGATACGCTAATTATAATACGATGAAATATATACCTAACGAATTAGACGAAATATGTAACCAATTCTTCAAAACATATGACTATCTTTCTTGGTTTCATTTTATGCGCAAAGACCGATTATGCATATCCGTGCAAATATTTATGACGAGCTCCGTCCGAACCTACAATTTTGTGCACTTATTATTTACGGGCATATTGTTTACACAAAATCACTTAATTTTATTCTAATTGGTGTTAAATAAAAACATTTAACTCTTTAAGAGTAAGTATCACTCAATAAATAGAATGTTTGTTACCGCAAATATACGAAATTACGAACTTACATGTGCACCTACTCCCACCAAAATACATCGCCATCTTCAACGCTGTCTTGCGACTGACTGATGCGGCCGCCCTAAGGTATTTGCTAATTTTACGTGTCGGCTAGTGTCTGCAGATTCGATCGGTATAGGTTTGAGCTCGAAAATACAATTTACTTGGTGACAGGATTTTTGCAAAGTAATTTGCAGGATTATATCAAACCGGTCGGAAAGGGTTAAGAACAGATTTGGATATCTCTCAGTTTGTAATGTCACTGACCGTGACCATTCATTTAAAAATTGATGATGGGTACAGTCAGCATCAGCACCATACATTTCTCACCATATTTACATCATACATTTCTCAAAATTCATTACATTTATATAATTATTCTGACTATTAGAGACTTCATCTCTAGTTAATGTACTATATCTGTATTTATTTTAAATTAAATTTATGTTTCGTTTTTAATAAAATTAATGCATGTTAGCTGTAAGATGTTATAAAACTATTATTTGAAAAAAAATGTCCCGCTGAGTTTCTTGCCGGATTCTTCTCAGGCAGTGGTGTAAGGTTAGAACAGGAAGTAGATTTTTTCTCTCTCATTCGCTATTTAGTTTAACGATTCAAAAGCGCTCGTTGCTGGGCCTAATTGAATAAAGAATATTTTGACTTTGACTTTAACATGGTGGACACACTACACTACCTACTACCTTCTAATAGGGATTACGTATGCAACTTAGTTTATTTAAATAATTTAGTTAAATATATGTATGATTAAGCGGAAGTGTACCCCACATCGAAATATGAAGCTAAGATTTCTTTTGCAAACTAGGTCAAGGTAATACAAAACAGACAGTTTAATATGAGCAACGTGAAGCTGTCAGAAATTGTCATTAAATCTTCGTAAATACAGCGGGCCCCAGGTTTTACCTTAAAATGACAGCCACTCATATTAAGAGGCGTGTTCGTAGTCGCTTGTTCGGCGCCCACGTATGCCGCATACGCTGAACAATGGTCTATGTTATAGGCGGCAGCGATTGCACAAGCGGCAGCGATAGCGAAAGGTACGAATAATCGTACATAGTTAAGGAAAAAAAAAATTAACGTCACAATGTTTGTTTAGGAGTGAAACTCTGTCTTACTCGTAAGCAACTTTAGGTGGTAAAAATTGTCGAATTCAAATTTTCTATGAGCAGTCAACAATACGTGCCTAAATTAACATTTGCATGCCTTTTTCTGCCAAGCCAAAAGCTGTTGGACAGATACAGTTTGTACGCCACCTTTCGTAATGCAGTGGAAGCGATCGTGAGTTTGTTTTAATTAGGCCCTTAACTATATATTTTTTTGCAATTGAACCAATACTAAGTATGTATGTATGTTTCTTTGTAAATAACTTGTAACTTTATGTCCATAAAGCCGAGATTACACCTCTAGTTTTACGTATGCTGTAGGGACAGGAACAAAGGGTGATTATCTTATCGTTAGTATACCTTCGTCCCTAGAACTTACGTAAGAACTCACAGGTAATCCCAGATCTTAACATTTGACACAGAAAACATGAAATTTTTTTTTATTTGAAACATTATTTTCGCCACACTCCTCATAAATACTTTCGCTATTAGCTCAAAACTTGCGGCATTAAAGTGCTAACGTTGTACTTTTAATGAAAAATGACCTACTATTCATACTTGAATTTCATTGTATCAGGTGTATGCAGGTTTTCTCACGATGATTTCCTTCACCGTAAAGCACTTGTAAATATGAAATGATATTTCATACATAAGTTTTTTGAAAAATTCTTTAGTACGAGCCGGGGATCGAAGTCACGACCGCTGCGTAGCAGCTGTGCGTTTAGCGCTAGGCCACAAGCGCTTCTTAAAAATATATCTGAAATAAGATCAAACCGAATAGTGCTATCGAAATACACAAATATTCGTAAATCTACAAATCGCTGCCACCTGCATGTTGTCCCATACGACAAAAGTAATTTAAGATTAATTATTCCTGAACAGTATTAATTACAAGCGTACAACAGAACAAAATGAAAACACCCTTCCTTCTCAAGAAATTACACTGTGTTTATTAACAAATAATACGACGGCATACCTAAAATTATAATAAATTACTGGATATTGACTTAAGGGTATTATTATATAAAGGTCTTGAGGATTTCAAAGGTTTTATATTAAATAGAAGAAGCAATTAATCGGTACATTCTGATTGATAAACATAAAAATAAAAAACATTTATTGGTTTAGAACTAAATTATAGTAAATGCGAACTCTTTATTCAAAAGACTTCCTATAGTTTGACTGTTTTAAAATCCAAATTTGATTGTCTGACTCCTGGTATAAAAATAGTAGACAAATATTCACTTTGCCTCCTGGGTTCTCCTATTTTTGAAGAATCCTTTCCCGATTATATTCAAAACTCGATTTCTAAATTCCAAAATCACGCAAATCGTCTACTCGAAATTAGCCCTCATTATGCTCTTGCGATTCTTAAGTTTTGTCTTTTTGTCTCTAAATTGACATACGTGCTCCGTTGCTGTCCATTCTGGAAAAATATTAATTTATTAACACCTTTAGACGACTTAATCAAAATTACCATAGAAAAAATTCTAAATATTCAGCTAACGGAGCGTTCCTGGTCCCAAGCATCCCTCCCTATTCGGTATGGGGGTTTAGGGATACGAAAAATTTCATGTGTGGCTTCTCCTGCATTTTTGGCATCCGTCCACAGCACGTCTGTTCTCACAGGAAAGATCCTAAGGGCTCTGCCTATTAACTGTGAGACTGCGGGTTTGGAGGACGCCAAAAATGCATTCAAAATTGCTTGCCCTTCTAAAAATTTTCCTGACAACCTAAAATCGCAAAGGAGCTGGGACAATGTGTATTGTGATCTAACATACAATTCTCTTCTAAACAGCTCTGTAGGTCCGGATCGTGCGAGACTTTTGGCGGTCGGAACCCGGGAAGCTGGTTACTGGCTGCATGCCCATCCTTCGGCTAGTACTGGTACTTTCCTGGATCCGGCCTCTCTTAGGCTCGCAACCGGCCTGAGACTCGGGGCCGCGGTATGTACCCCTCACTTATGCTGTTGTGGCACAGACGTGGACCGACTGGGACACCACGGACTAAGTTATCAAAAAAGCGCAGGCCGTATTTCCAGACATGCGACGCTTAACGACATAATCCGCAGGTCTCTTGCCACGATCAACGTACCTGCTCTTCTTGAGCCTACTGGTATTATTAGGGATGATGGTAAGAGACCTGATGGTGTGTCTTTGGTTCCTTGGAGCTTGGGACGGATGTTGGTATGGGATGCTACTTGCATAGATACCCTGGCACCGTCCCATCTTCAACGAACTACGTTTAAGGCAGCCGCTGCGGCTGAAAATGCCGAATTTTTAAAACGTAATAAATATAAGGGCCTCGGCAAAGAGTACGATTTTGTACCGTTTGACGTAGAAACTTTAGGTTCTTGGGGCCCCAGCGCACGCAAATTGTTTGCTGAGATCGCGAAACGTCTGGTTGATGTAACTAAAGACCGAAGAGCTGGCGACTTCCTCGCACAACGCATCAGTATTGCGATACAGCGAGGAAATGCCGCCAGCATCCTCGGTACAATGCCACAAGGGCCAATCTTAGATATAGGTTAGGTTAAGTAGATTAGTTAGATTTAATCTATGTACATAAATTGTAGTTTTGAAAATAAATATTTTTTTCTCATTATTTCATATTTTGTGAAAAAAACATTGGTACATTATTATTATATTATTATTTATTTATTGGAAAATCAACAGCACATGACACTTAATATTTTTTTTTATACCACGTCGGTGGCAAACAAGCATACGGCCCGCCTGATGGAAAGCAGTCACCGTAATATATAGTAAAGTATACAGTAAGGCACTGGTCTCACCGCGAGCTACTAAGCTATGAACTATGGGCTATAAACACGAACAAAAGCTACGCACTCCCGTGTAAAAAAAAAGAGACACGGCGATAGCTGATGACTGGGCGATGGACGTGTCTCTTTTATTTACACGGGAGTGCTTATCTTTTGTTCGTGTTTAAAGCCGATAGTTCATACTTTAGTACCTAGCTCGCCGTGAGGCCAGTGCCTTACAGGAGGCCTGTAACAGGTTTTCACAGTCACGTTCTACATACTGACCTAGTATGGGTAAGCTCAATTCAGGATTGCGTATATACCTTGCCTTGTTATGTTGCGGTTTATACGACATTATTTCCTTCTTAATTTTCAATACTGCAATATTTATAGTTCCCAAGTAAAATGGCTGTTACAGACGGACAGACGGGACATGACCAATCGACCAATGTATGGGTTCCAGTTTTGCCATTTTGGCTATGGGATCCTAAAAATCATCAAACTGTGTGGAGACCACGGCTAGGCAAACGCAGCGTAGGACGTTCACGCACAAGATGGACAGACGACCTTATGAAGGTCTCCGGGACACGCTGAATGCAGGTCGCATCTAACCGTTACATGTGGAAGTCCAGAGAGGAGACCTATCTTCAGCAGTGGACGTCTTATTGCTGAGATGATGATGATGACGATGATGATCATCAAATCGTACTCAAAACGATACATTTTTTTACATATTGTATTTAACACCCATCAAAAGAACAAATGCCATTAAAATAACTCTAACTTTCGACATTCGATATTCAAAACAAAGTTGTATTCAAACTTCACTTACGATCAGGTGGAGTGGAGCCACTTTGTTGTGCCAACCTAAAAAAAAAGCCTAGATGAGTGCTGTAGTTCTTGGTTACCTATACGTATACATTTATGAAGTTAGTATCTTTATGAGAATAGAGTGTAAGGTACACCTGGGTAAGACCGGACTATTTTTCGGTGAGTTGAAAGGATGTCACAAAAAATCATAAATTTATTCTCACTAATTTTTACCTGCAGATGGGTGATGTACGTGTTAAAAAATAAATCAATCTTTCAAAATAAATTTATTTCATGCCGCTCAGCCGAGTAGCTTAGGAGTAATCGACACTCAAACTTGCATTTTTTTGTTACCAACCGAAAAACCGTCTTGGCTTAAGATCGGACTATTATCTAATTTCAACTCTAAAGTAAGGAGAGGAAGATGCTTAGCTTCCTGTTAAAGATCGGTTCTCCAAAAAATCTCGTAAAAGACCCTTTTTTTTTAAACGTTCGTAGCCCACGACTGATGCGGCTGAGCAGTTGCAGTATACTAACGAGAGGGGTGGGATGAAAATGGCGTCATGCCTAATATATCCAGTGAAGTAAAAATACTACTATTTTAGTAGTTATTGCGGTCATCCGATCTTACATTAGATCCGATCTTAGCCGAGTGTACCTTATTCATCGATAATATTTATAATCTTAATTTTGTCAATCTCTTGTTCCTGCTAGAAAAATATGTAGGTTTATTCGGTTTATATGAAACGGTCGAAGATCATGTCGAACGTCCATGTGATACCAACTCCAGTGAAAGTTAGAAACTCTACACTCGAAGTTGTTGACGAATATGGGACGACCTGGGACAAACAGTCCAGCTGGGTAAGTCCAACTTCGAGAAGGAGATCAATCGTCGAATCAGACTGGGTTGGGCGGCGTTCGGGAGACTACGCAGTATCTTCTCGTCCAATATACCGCAGTGTCTCAAGTCGAAAGTCTTCGACCAGTGTGTGTTGCCAGTGATTACTTACGGATCTGAAACGTGGTCGTTCACTATGGGACTCATTAGGAGGCTCAGAGTCACTCAACGAGCGATGGAGAGGGCAATGCTCGGGGTTTCTCTGCGAGATCGCATCAGGAATGACGAGATCCGCAGAAGAACGAAAGTGACTGACGTAGCCCGAAGAATCGCCAGGTTGAGTGGGCTGGCCATATTGCCCGAAGGACCGATGACCGGTGGGGTCGGCGTGTTCTCGAGTGACGACCACGCACTGGACGGCGCAGCGTGGGAAGGCCCCCCACAAGATGGAGCGACGACCTTGTAAAAGTTGCGGGTGTCCAATGGATGCGGACAGCTCACGACCGATCTTTGTGGAACTCTCTGGGGGAGGCCTATGTCCAGCAGTGGACGTCAATTGGCTGATGATGATGATGATGATATACAACGGCTAACGCTTTACAATAAAAATAGTATTCAACTAATGCAAAACAGTTGACTTTTGAAATTTAAATGAATGTAGATTACAATATAGTTCTAAATCTAACGTTATATTCTAGAGCTAGTGTGTCGAAAATAAGTTCAACGACTTCTAATTGACCTTAGGGACCTAGACTACAATGCGTGTTTGTTAGGAATTAAATAAATATTACGTTACTTTTAGTATTTTAGGTTATTGACACTTCTACATTTAGTACAGTTGATATGTCTAGACTGAGACAAAACAATGTGTTCTTAATTTCTTTGGGTGAAACAGATTCGTAAATTTATTGATTATTAATGTATACACCGTGTTTTTATTGATTTCCGTTAAATTAAAGGGAAGCTTATTTAGGTCAAATATAATTAATTTCTCTAAGAAACTAGTGTCTTTTAACTCTTACTGTTATTGAGTTATTCAAAAAATAAGTTGAATGACTGAATAAGTGTATTGCAACCTTTATTACATCGTAATGTTACTTATTTTGACGGGTGCCGTCAGTCACCTGAGATCTTATTCTTGAGGTTCTCTCACACTTGCCAATACAATTATTAGTTATGAAAACATTTTTTTACGAAATTATTAAAAGCCGATATACCAAGCAACTTCTATTTATGTCCCAAATAGTCTCTGTCCAATATAAAGGAAATGTAAAAAAACAACCTGTATAAAAGATAGTGTGCGTGTGGACTGAGGGACCACTTATATTTTAATGGTGAATTGGTATGATGGTGTTTGGTGAAAATTTAGTAGTAGTAGAGAATTATTTTGTAGAAAAATCCTGGAATTTGTAAAGAATTCATTAAAAAGTTATACAGCCAAACGTGTGGTCCCTCAGTTCACACACTGAACCTTACACTTCTGGGCAAGTGTTTAATATGCTGGCTTATTTTAATGTTATACATTTAGTAAAAACATATTTAAACGCATTCGTTATGACCGAAACGTAATTTGGCAATGACTGTATACACTAAAAAGTCTTCCTTTTTTGGTCCCTGAGGGACCACATATAATAACTAATAAATCGGTACCGGGGCCATCTGCTGGCTGGTTTCTTGGAGAAGGAGGGACTCTACATGATGAACTCCTTCTTTAAGAAACGCGAGCACAGAAAATGGACTTGGATGAATCCCGACGGTGCAACTAAAAACGAGATCGACTTCATCATGTCGACGAAGAGACATATCGGTGCATGGCGTGAAGAACTTGATAACTCGAGATGAAAAGTAGAAGGAATTTGAACTTCTATCTTTCATAAATTAAATTTATTTTTGTTTACCAAAATATCTCGAGTTATCAAGTTCTTCACGCCATGCACCGATATATTCAACGATGTTTCTGTGATCAGTACGGTTAAAACCGGAAGCGATCACCGCTTGGTAAGAGGCACGTTGAATATATGTCCTAAGCTAGAACGCTCGCGACTGATGAAGTCTACGCTCCGTCCTGCACTCCATCTTCAAAACCCCGAGAGCTTTCAGCTGGAACTCCAAAACCGTTTCGATTGCCTAGGCGATGATGTGGACGTATTCAACGACGGGTTTGTGGAAGCTGTCCATAGCGCTGGGTCTAGGTTTTTTAAGGCCCAACGGACAAATAAGACCAGAAAGCTCTCAGACTCCACTCAGGAACTAATGGAAAAAAGGAGTGAACTGGTTCTACAATCCTCAATTGATGCGACCTTATACTGGCAGCTCCACAGACAGATTTCTAAGTCCCTCAAACGCGATATGCGCCAATTCCGTACCAAGTGTATAGAAGAAGCCATCGAGCGGAACAAGGGCTCTAAAGTTTTTGCAAGGGATCTGTCTGTTGGGCAAAGCCAGCTCGCCAAATTAAAGACTGAGGATGGTAGAATCGTCACATCCAAATCTGAGCTGCTGACTGAGATAGAGCGTTTTTATGGACAGCTGTACACGTCAACTAGCAGACCCGAAGTTGATCTAGCGGAAGACCTAAGAGCTAAACTGACCCGACACTACACAGAAAACATCCCGGACATCAGCCTGTGCGAGATTAGAATGGCTCTTGAACAGCTCAAAAATAACAAGGCGCCTGGGGAAGACGGAATTACAGCTGAGCTTCTGAAGGCGGGTGGTAAACCGATCCTTACGGCCCTTCAGAAGTTGTTAAATTTTTTTTTTTTTATACCACGTCGGTGGCAAACAAGCATACTGCTCGCCTGATGGAAAGCAGTCACCGTAGCCTATGGGCGCTTGCAACCCCAGGGGTGTCACATGCGCGTTGCCGACCCAATAAGAACTTGTACACTCCTCTTTTGAAGAACCCCATACTGTAGTCCAACGGGAAAACCTCGGCAGGGAGCTCATTCCACAGATGGACCGTCCGCGGGAGGAAGTTCCTCTGAAACCGCACGGTGCGCGACCATTTAGGTTGCAAGGTGTGAGGATGAGCGCCCAGTCGGTGGCGAGCGGTGCGATGATGAAAAGTGGACGTTGGCATCATGTCGAACAGTTCTTCAGAGCACAACCCATTGTACAGACGATAGAACACACATAAGGAGGCGAAGTCTCTCCTTAGACTTAAGGGTTCAATACCGCCTGTGAGTCTGGGATCGTCGACTATTCGGACAGCTCGTCTCTGAACCGAGTCAAAGGGTGCACCCTTTGACTCGGTTCAGAGACGAGCTGTCCGAATAGTCTGCTGTATACAGTCATAGTCAGCTGGTATACAGGTGCTCCTGCCCAGAGGTGACAGCAATACTCCATATGGGGTCTGACTTGCGACTTATATAACAGAAGTCTTTGCCCCGGAGTAAAGTATCCCCTCGCTTTATTGAGCACCCCGAGCTTTTTGGATGCCAGCGTAGCTTTTCCCTCTAGGTGACATCGGAATTGGACGTCGTTGGAAATGTCGACTCCGAGGATCCCAATACTCCCTGACATGGTAAGAGCTGTGTCTTGGAACTTTGCAGCCACAGTAAATTCCGTCTTACTGGAAGGGAGAACGCCAAAGGCATGGAACAGAGGTGTGGTGGTACTGTTCTTCAAAAAAGGTGACAACGCTTTATTGAAGAACTACCGACCCATATCACTTCTGAGCCATGTCTATAAGCTGTTTTCAAGAGTCATTACGAATCGTCTTGCACACAGGCTTGATGACTTCCAGCCTCCCGAACAAGCCGGTTTCCGAAGAGGCTTTAGTACCGTAGACCACATCCATACGCTTCGCCAGGTTATACAGAAGACCGAAGAATATAACCTGCCCCTCTGTTTAGCGTTTGTGGACTACGAGAAAGCCTTCGATTCGATCGAAACCTGGGCTGTACTACAGTCTCTCCAACGGTGCCAAGTCGACTACCGCTATATCGAGGTGTTGAAGTGTTTGTACGAGAGCGCCACAATGTCAGTCCGACTCCAAGACCAGAGCTCGAAGCCTATTCTGCTGCAGCGGGGAGTTAGGCAGGGAGATGTCATCTCCCCTAAGCTGTTTTTTGCTGCACTGGAGGATGTCTTTAAGACTCTGGACTGGAGAAGGCTGGGTATCAACGTAGACGGCGAGTACCTCACTCACCTTCGATTCGCTGACGATATAGTAGTCTTGGCTGAGACCTTGGAGGACTTAAGTACTATGCTCGTTGACCTCCGAACCTCCGAAAAAAAAAAAAAAAAAAGCCTCCCAGCGAGTTGGTCACATGAACATGGATAAGACGAAAATCATATCAAATTCCCATGTAGCACCAACTCCCGTAATAATCGGAGACTTTACACTCGAAGTTGTAGACGAATATATATATCTAGGACAAACTATCCAGTTAGGTAGGTCCAACTTCGAGAAAGAGGTCAATCGTCGAATCCGACTCGTTCGGGAAGCTACGACACATATTTTCGTCCAATATTCCGCAGTGTTTGAAGACGAAAGTCTTTGATCAGTGTGTGTTGCCAGTGATGACATACGGTACTGAAACGTGGCCGCTTACAATGGGCCTCATAAGACGGCTCAAAGTCACCCAAAGGGCAATGGAGAGGGCTAACTGAAGTGGCAGTGGGCGGGGCACATTGCGCGTAGAACCGATGGCCGTTGGGGCGGGAAGGTTCTTGAGTGGCGGCCACGTACCGGAAGGCGTAGCGTGGGTAGGCCCCCCACAAGGTGGACTGATCAGTTCACCTTGTGGGGGGCCTACCCACCCGCATCCAAGCAGCTTCACCAGGTTGGCGAAGGTCGCAGGAGTCCGCTGGATGCGGGTGGCGCAGGACCGGTCATTGTGGCAATCTTTGGGAGAGGCCTATGTTCAGCAGTGGACGTCTTTCGGCTGATATGATGATGATGAAATCGGTACATTCGTACAAAAAATAAATACATTTTTCTTTGCAAACATTAGTAAAAAACGCAAGGAAGATTGTAAAAGTTAAAGGAAAGCACAACTATTAATCAATTTCGCAAAATTTATATTTGTTTGTGGTCCCTCAGTTCACACACTATGAGTTAATAAAATAATCAAAATCTCCTAAAATATAAACATTATTAAAAGGTTTGTCGTACTGAGATTTAGTTAAAAAGCTTGACTACATAAATATATATTTTAACGTGGATTGATGGCGTACAATATAAAATAAATTGCTTTTTTAACATTTCCTTAGTAAAGCGTTCATTAGGGTGACCACACAATGAAAAGCGTTTACTAACGTGACGTGCCTCATTTTTTAATTTGCTTACTAATATCAAATGGACCAAGGAAAAACTGCATACAGCCACTACATTTTAGCACAAAGTACCCAATTTTAGATTTTGTAAGCAAAATTACAAAATTAAAAACAAACTAAGTTTATGGTATCGGGTTTGGTGCGGTAAAACATGTAGCTCGAATATACTTGTCCTGCGTATTATGTTTAAAAAATAAAAAGGCGGCAAATTAACTTGAATTGATGTGTTTGGTTTGTTATTGCTGTATTTGCAAATTAGCATTGTGTTGCAATGGATTTGTTATTTATACTCCTATTTTCCGGGTTGTTGATTTGGTGAGTACCTCCATTAAGCAGCATTATATTCTAATAGTATGGTTTTTCAGGTTTCCCATCATTTGCTAAACAACTTTTCTGAAATAACTAGAGCGATTTTATTACAATTGAAAAGTATTGCTTACACATTACGGGTAGTAGGGAGCAAGGGGCGAAAGGCACCTTTTCATTTCGAATAAATATGTACATAAAAATAGGCGGGAGTAATACAGTACGTATTTTCATTACTCCCTAGAAGGCATTAATCCCGTCGAATCCGCGATTTAAGGAAAATTAACCCACTTGTGCACCCGAACTTGAAATATTTAGTCAGCGATCCCTGTGTTACCTCTTCACGCTTAAACCGCTAAACGAATTTAGATGAAATTTAATAAGGTCATAGGCTTATAAATATTGTTTCTAAATATTTAACGCAGAGGAAGTCGCGGGTAAAAGCTAGTAATATATGTAGGACAATTTGTCATATAGGAAGTTATTTATAAAATGAGCATTTTAGGAAATTGCAGGTTTGTGAATCGTTGTTTGTTAAATAGTTATTTCAGAAAAGTTGTTTAGCAAATGATGGTAAACCAGACAAACCATACATCATCATCAGCCTATGATAGTCCACTGCTGGACGTACACCGTAGGCCTCTCCTATTAACTTTGCGTATAGACGCATTAGGAGATAAGTGCCCATAATCTCTTAAACCATTGTTTAAGAGAGGGGATAAAACGTGCGTTACTAATTACAGACCCATCGCTCTAGCAACAGTCTTCTCAAAAGTTGTTGAAAAGGTTATTTATACGGCACTTTACGACTATGTGGAGAAGCAAAATATTCTAGTTGATGAACAAAAAGGTTTTAGGAAACAAAAAACCATTAACATGGCAATATTTGATTTAGTTAGTCCCTTACTTGAGAATCTAGATAAGTGTAACCATGTATGTGCGATTTTTATGGATTTATCTAAGGCCTTCGATTATGTAGACCATGTCATTCTTTTAAAAAAGCTAAGCGCATATGGCTTGCGCGGTAATATCTATGAACTGTTCAAATCTTACCTTAGTAACAGAAATCAGTACACTGAACTCAGTCAAATTTGTATACGCACTAAGCAAATAAAATGTTACCGATCTGAGAACAGAAAAGTCACGTGTGGCGTGCCCCAGGGAAGTGTTCTGGGTCCGTTATTGTTTCTTCTCTACATTAATGACCTTCCCCGGCACGTCAAACACCCAATGGTATTGTTCGCTGATGATAGTACTGTTATAGTTAAATGTAATAATGTAGAGACGTATGAAAACGAAATCAATAGCGCCCTTAAAGACATAATAGTATGGTAAGATGACAATAAGCTGTTGATTAATCTTGATAAAACTAAAATCATGCACTTTCATCAGCGTAAGGTGCCTTTAACAATAACATGTCGCTATCAGGACAAATCAATAGACAGTGTAAATAGTACTAAGTTTTTGGGGGTGCTCATAGATAGCCATCTGTCGTGGAAGGCCCATACAGATCAAATATGCACAAAATTGAATCAGTTTGCCTATGCTTTGCATAAACTTGCTAAGCAAGCAAGTCCTGACGCCGTCTTGACTGCCTATCATGGATTTGTGGCATCGACGTTACGATACGGTATAATATTTTGGGGCAATTCCCCCAACAGGGAGGCAGTTTTCCGAGCACAAAAACGATGCATCAGAGCAATGCGAGGGCTTCAATCGACAGAGAGTTGTGCACCCCACTTTAAAGACCTCCGTATTCTAACAATGCCATCCATGTATATTCTAGAAGTCATATTATTTATAAGAAGTAATCCCGGTCTTTTCAAGAAATTTAATGTTGTTGAGAGAAATTTAAGGCAAAGATATAATCGAGATTTTTGTACGGTAATTACTAATACAGCCCTGATGCGCAAAAGTGTGAAACACCTTGCATGTATAATATATAATAAGCTGCCTCATTCCTTGAAACTACTGCAAATGCCACTTTTTAAAAATAAATTATTTACACTATTCATTGACAAATGCTATTATTCTATAAGTGATTATTTAAATGATAATTTATAAATGTTGACTGACCAATAATTTATGTTTCTTTATCCATTGTTAATAATTTATAATTTTAAATCGTGACATTTACTAATAATTTATTTCTAACTAATTTGTATTATTGATTGTATTGATTATCTACATAATGATTGTTGTAACTATACTTCGTTTTTTTTAGCATTAGAAAGACCTTTGCAGAACGAGATATAAGGTTTTTTTTACAGGCAAATTCTGCGGATCGAACAGTGAACACGAGTTATTAAATATCACGAATTTATTATCATGCTATATTAATACATACATTACTCAGTGTTGTGAACAGATAAGAAACATAATGTTAGTTAATTTATATTCTAAGATGAAAAGATAAGAATTTTAATAAATTGCGTTTGCAAATTTTCATGGAAAGGTTGTACATTAAAAAACCTAAAGAGGCAGAGTTCTCACACAATTTTAAAATGTCACTGTGATTGTCGGTTGAGTCGGTTGTGTTTTATATTGCTGTTAGCTTACTTAAAGATTGTTGTTATCGTTTTTGTTCAATTTCGTTATTAATTGTTGATCTATTTAGATATTTTGTTTGTTGGTGCACATTTAAAATGGATGATGTCGTAGCCGGTTCCGGCTAACGTTTTTTTATCTCTAAAGAAGAAGCGGTAAAAGCAAAATCTTGTGACTGCCATTGAAAAGCGGATGATGGTGAATATTTAAAAATTAAGAAATGTGCCATAGAAAGGAATATCCCACTAAATCGGACCGTGTGAAAAATACTGCTGAGACTGCTGGCATATCGTTGGCTACAGTATACAACATTTTAAAAGAAAATACATTTTTATATGAAATTAGATAATGTAATAGATAACACAGTGGAAAAATTTATTATAAACGTTGGTGGTTCCGAGTCCTCGGACTCTTCCACTGACAGTGAATAAAACTATGTATGTCATCTCAGTTTTATTTTCTAATTTGTTACCAAATTCAAACTACATTAGAGCGCCCCAGATTAAAGCCGCCTATAATGGCGACAAATACTAAAAGACGTTGCCGATGGGTAGGGTTGTCTTAGTATTGTTATCTGCTCAGTCTTTATGACACCGTGTCCGCTTTTATACCGATAGTTTTAATCCTTAAATGCATGACTTTTAAAAGTATTGGGAGTGCATAATGTAAGCTAGATTAAATATGCCAATATTGTTAAATTTTAGACTGTAAACTTCATTAAATTCAGTAAATGTAAAATAGGTACGATATGAGTTACAAATTTAAAAAAAATAGTTAAAAACTGCCAAACACTAAACGAAAAACTTTCGATATTTAACTTTTTTCTAAATTGCCGCCATCTTGCTTATAAAAAAAACACTTAAAACTTTTTTAAATACAGTTTTGCCAACAAATTAATAATAAATGTGAAAACTATGCGTTCAGCTATCGGTAAATATCAAATGATGTGTATGTACATAAGTTCCGAGAAATTCAGTGGTATCGGCCTAAATCGAAGAAGGAAGGTTTACGACCACTGCTTCTTTGTTCACCCGTTTGACAGATAATTCTAATCTTAAATAAAACGAAGTATAGTTGTTGTACACCTCTGGGTAAAGCATAGCTGAACTTCTGAAATTCTTGTCCATCCACATACTGTAAATACCTATGTTTACAAATAAACGCTTTGATTGATTGATTGATTGATTGATTGATTGGGCAAGCGGATTGACGATCGCAGTAATGTGTCCACTATGATGACGCCGCTGCCCATCATCATTCTTTTATCAAATACCTAATGATCAGTGACACTTTTACGACACCCGCAGGAGGAGTTGGGGTGGTGACAAATGTATTCTTACTGCCGTCACCACACGGCCATACTATTAAAATAGAATGCTGCTTAATGGAGGTACTTACCAGATCAACAATCCGGAAAATAGGAGTATAAATAACAAATAACAAACCAAACACATCAATTCAAGTTCATTTGCCGCCTTTTTATTTTTTAAACATAATACGCTGGACAAGTATATTCGAGCTACATGTTTTACCGCACCAAACCTTATACCATAAACCTAGTTTGTTTTTAATTTCATAATTTTGCTAACAGAATCTAAAATGTAGTTGGCTGTATGCAGTTTTTCCTTGGTCCATTTGGTATTAGTAAGCAAATTTAAAAAGTTGAATTTAAAAATGAGGCACGTCACGTTAGTAAACGCTTCATTGTGTGGTCGCTCTAATGAACGCTTTGCTAAGGAAATGTTAAAAAGCAATTTATTTTATATTGTACGCCATCAATCCACGTTAAAATAAATATTTATGTAGTCAAGTTTTTTAACTAAACCTCAGTACGACAAACCTTTTAATAATGTTTATATTTTAGGAGATTTTGATTATTTTATTAACTAATAGTGTGTGAACTGAGGGACCACAAACAAATATAAATTTTGCGAAATTGATTAATAGTTGTGCTTTCCTTTAACTTTTACAATCTTCCTTGCGTTTTTTACTAATGTTTGCAAAGAAAAATGCATTTATTTTTTGTACGAATGTACCGATTTATTAGTTATTATATGTGGTCCTTCAGGGACCAAAAAAGGAAGACTTTTTAGTGTATAATCATTGCTAAATTACGTTTCGGTCATTACGAATGCGTTTAAATATGTTTTTACTAAATGTGTAACATTAAAATAAGCCAGCATATTAAACACTTGCCCAGAAGTGTAAGATTCAGTGTGTGAACTGAGGGACCACACGTTTGGCTGTATAACTTTTTAGTGAATTCTTTACAAATTCCAGGATTTTTCTACAAAATTATTCTCTACTACTACTAAATTTTCACCAAACACCATCATACCAACCACCATTGAAATATAAGTGGTCCCTCAGTCCACACGCACACTAAAAGATATAGAAATTATAATGTATTATTTCTGACAAATCAATAAAATTATTGTTACCGATCATTATCGCAAATATTAATTAATTTAATTACTTACATCTCGACGTTTCAAATATGTACATTTAAAGGGTTCATATGAATGTTTCACTGAGCCATTTTGCATTGATCATTCTGTATGAACTGTGTAAACTAGTTAGGCAATTATTTTTATTTCGTCCATTTTCATACATTTTTGGGTCAGTTGTGGATTATTTCCACTCATTCAGGAGCTCTTTCGATCACAAAAAGAAAAAAATGACTATGAATTTCCATGATATATATTTTCCATTCATAATAACATTAAAAACATAACAAATATACGTACACAGTAGTACAAAGTAGAGGTATTACAATGGGCGGTCTCATCGCTAACAAGCGATCTCTTCCAGACACCCTTAAAGCACCGATTCTTTGTTTTAATTTTTTCCTTTCATTGCTTGACTTGACTTAGTTTTTATTATTTCTCATATTTTCACTACCTATGTGATGTATTTGTATTTATTTATATATAAATTTACATAATCGTGTACTGTGTCTATTTTTCCTTAGCATCATACCACCTTTCTCAATTTTGCATCACCTATTGTCAACTTTTACTTTCATACCTCGCGTATAGACGCATTAGGAGGTAAATGCCCATAATCACCACGCTGGGCAAGCGGATCAATTGGCGATCGCAGTAATGTGTCCACTATGGTGACGCTGCTGCCCATCATCAATCTTTTTTCGAATAATGGTCAGTGACACTTGAGTCCCTTAGTCGACTCTTACGACACCCGCAGGAGGAGTTGGGGTGGTGACAAATGTATTCTTACTGCCGTCAACACACGGCCTACATGACAATACATGTCTCCGTTATTCTAATTAAAACCACGGAAACTACTAGGGAAGCGATATGTTGTAATTGTGGTCGAACAATGAAGTGTTTTCAAGGTCTTGAATAATTAATAGTTAAAGACGTAAATATTTAACATAATTCTTTTTCGGCTTAGACAAAACATTTGAAAAGGTCGTATATTTCGATGATGGATTTAACTCGTACAGTCAAGTGCAAAAATAAGTATCGAAAGAATCCGTTCATAAATACGTTACGACGTTCTTATTACACAGAATTAGAGTGCACTGGGACATATTTTTGAACGTTTTTGTATACCCCTTATTTTGTCTTCGACTGTACTACTTTTTGATACGAGTAGTTTTTTTCACATAATAAAGTTAATTATAGCTTTGTAGGTACAGGCTGTAAAAATATTTTTCGACGTGACAAGGATCAACTAAAAAACACCAAAATTTTGGTTGTATTTGCGTGATCATAATGAATTTAAAATACTATATTAATTGGTGCATTCCAAGATAATGTCGGACACGTGACGCCGTTTTTCGCGTGCATCTAAGAAAGTTACGAATACAATTCTTGATGTATCTTAATTTTATAACTGGGTGTTTGTATTTATAGAGAATTCTCGCATTTTCCATATATTTCTAAGGTAGCTGTCATAGCGGTCACGTAACCGACAAAGTAGACTTTTTCGTTGCATACACCAATTGCACAATCGGTCTAGATTTGTTATTTAGTATTTTTTTTTAATGTGAGTACCTATAAGTTAATACTTAGCGGCTTGCTAAGTTAGGAGACGATTACGGATAAGGGGCCTAGAACATGATTGGCGCGACAGTATACTATGTCGCCGCGAGATAGACTTCCCACCTTTTAATAATAATACCTACATATACAGGGTGTAAATCTAATACGGACGAAGCTCTTAAGGACATATAAATACATATATAGAACTTACATTACAATTAGAGCAATAAAATTATCCGTAGGAAATAATTTAGCGCGTAATGTAGAGCAACATACTCAAGTCAAACGCTGGTTGATAGCTAATTTCAAAAGAAAATGACATACTGCCATATCAATACTAACAAACGTTCGTACACTGCTGCTTCAAAAATCTTAAAAAAAATCTATGTGATCTTAATTAAGTGTAACTTAAAAACCTCGTAATCCATGATTACTAGGGTGGTCCTTATTTTTGCAATTTTGTAAGATGTTCGAACCAATTGCAACTTTCTATGGGACACCCTCTCATTTTGTTATTTGATAAGTAAACCATATGGAGAACAAAAAGCTCCTTTATTGGTTCGAATATCCTACAAAATTGCATAAATAAGACCCATCCTAATGATTACACTAATGAATCGCATGCCTGGTTAAATTTGTAGCCCGCATTAGATTTACACACGGTATATTATAATCTCGTTATGACATATTGTTACAATTAACATAAACGTTTCCTCTATGAGGAAAAACAGCCTGTAAATTTTATTATTTAATTCAATTGGCCTTGACACCACAATTTGTTTATCCATATAAAAGCGTAATTCAAATTAGATTGCTCATTAACAATCGTGATTCGCGGTTGATACCAGTGAAGTCAGCCTTATCACAATGGCTCCGTCGCCGCAAGAAATTCCTGCAGTGAACCTGAAGGAACGAGGGCGAGATGATCGTGATGGTGAACGGGTTGTTATCTCTGGGATGTCAGGCGCATATCCAAAGTCAGACAACGTGAAGGAACTTTCGGAAATCCTGTACAACAAGGTCAGATTAAGAATTGCGCCTTGCGCCATAGCTAAATTAATTTACAACAATCATGGTGCATGGTGCATCATCAGCCAATCTCAGTCCAAAACTGGCCATAAGCATCTATTAACTGGGTCATTTGCAGAAAAAGTGTACCTTTTCATGTCACGAAAATAAGTATGTAAATTGAGATTTCTCAGTTTAGTTACTCCCATACCAAAGGTATGAAAAATTCTGTAACAAATTTGAGATTTTTTTTATCAGTTTCGTTACATTTCGTTTCATACATTTAGTATGGGAGTAACTAAACTGAGTAATCTCAATTTAAATACTTGTTTTCGTGACATTAGGGACAATTTTTTTTCAAACAACACCCGCGGGAAGAGTTATTGGAGTAGTGACAAATTTGTTCTTACTGCCGTCACCATGCGGCCTAACAGTCATGTTAATTAAGGACTAAATATCACACGTCAGAAAACGTTCAAGGATTTTAGGAACAGGAATAGATTTTTGCACCACATTCGTTGTTATTATATACCTACATTTAGGTCAGAGTTATTGTGCCCTTTCGCAAGTAACTCTCATTTAATGTCGCATTTTATTTTGTATTTTTGAGTTTTTACTGCACTACTGACCACTGTTCAATGTACCTAAACATCCCAAAATAATTCCCAGTTTGCGATAAAAAATTCAATCAAAGCATCCTGCTTTTACTTTATAACCACTCACTTTCAACGACTGTGACTACGAACTATCACTGTTATTTTACAAGAGTCAAGTGCAACCAAAATTTCAAAGCAGATGTACTTATTGATAATGATGAAAGTAATTTGGATCATTAGGTGGACCCAATAGCGGAAGGTAAAGCACGCTGGGACTACAACCACCCAGAAGTCCCAAACTTCGTGGGTCTACTCCCTGGTCTAGATGAGTTCGATGGCCAGTTCTTTAGAGTGGCATACCGTATGGGCATCAACATGGACCCTATGTCTAGGAAGCTGCTTGAACAAGTATATGAAGCTATTTATGATGCAGGTATGAACATTTTCGTATTACCTTATTCTTCGGTGGTAAGATCTCGGTTCAGGTTATTTGATTTTTAAATTACTTTACGGCTTTATAGTTCCTAAGTAATTACATCCTTAAGATAATCTGATCACTATCCTTTTCCCCAGGCATATAAAAGAAAAGAACAGCTAACATCTACGGACAGATTTTATTCGGGAATGGCGAATCGGGCCCTGTTTTAAAATAATCAAACTTAAAGTAATGGTTGAAAGGACATCGAATTTTGATTTAATAATAAAAAAGTATAAACTAAATTACGAAAACTTAAAGTAATAGCTCTAAATGAAAACTAAATGTTTAAACTGCTCCGTAAACTCCAATCGGAGTAGAGTATCAATACGTGTTTCTATTTGTAACTCTAGCTAGAAATTGGAAACGTCCTATGTAAAAGTCCTGCAAACCTATTTTTTTCATTCTCAGTGCTTCTATTGTTTTCTTTTACATTTAGGACATACGAATATTATAGAGCTACAGCAATAAAATAGAAACACTCTAATAATAAATGCAATAGCATGCTCACAAATAAAACCTATGTCAATGTGCCAATGAAAGAAAAATAATATAGTAATTATTACAGGCGTAAATCCTGAGCATCTATCCGGGAAGAAAGTTGGCGTCTACGTTGGAACTTGCTTGTCAGAAACCGAGAAGATCATTTTTTATAGCGGCTTTGTTGGCAAGACGGGTTTGGGTATAGCTGGGTAAGTATCCTCACATAACATTTCTGTATCTATATATAAATCTGAAAATGGCTCTTCAAAAACAAATGCACTATTTGACTGAACTGAACGTTGTTTATTTAAGTTTGGATATAAATTAAGACTGTTTACACCGTGGGCCGTTTAAACCCGAAAGATTTTAACCACGCATTTTTGATGTTAAAACGAACAAAAAACGTTTTGTAACTTTTGTCACTTTTGGCGAATAAAAATTATTTTTTATTTATTTTTATGTTTGAATGTATTTTATCATAAAAAGTAAATGTTATCCATAAAACAAGCACTTACAATTAATGTTAACGTTTTTTTTACAAAAACATCATTGAAAGGTTTTATTTCTCACTTTTTGAAATAATTATATTGATGAGGTTAGTGAGACTATTCTCAATAATGGCACCAACGCCGTTAAAAAGACCTTTTGTACTCAGTAACAATTAGAAAATATGTTTTTTTTAATTGGTAATACTCTGAAACTAGGCGATATCCAGAAACGTTTATACGACATTATAGTTTCTAAATGTGGTCAGGAATAGGTACACTGTTAAAATCGGTCAGTTTTAAACAGCCCACGGTGTATACTTTGCCCCAAATGCTTAATAGCAAAATTGTATGCAAATAAAATAAAGTGCTACCTACTCTCCAATACGACTAAGCTGTTGCATTTTTTACCAACAATTTCTTGCCTAAATGCGATTACAAAAATTTGTATTCCTCCTAATACTTTTCTATCCATTGCTTTCTATACTTGAATTACTTCAAACCTCATTGTCACCCAGGTGTAACAAGTCAATGTTCGCCAATCGGATCTCCTATTGGCTGAACGCGAAGGGACCTTCGCAGGCCATAGATGGAGGATGTTGCAGTTCAGCTGTGGCTTTGGAGCAGGCGTACCAGGCTTTGACAAGAGGGGACTGTGAGGCTGCTGTTGTGGGAGGCTGCAATATATGCTTGCATCCGCAGACCTCTATACATTTTGGCAGGTAATAGTTGCACATTGCTCGGGCGTGTGGCAATATTGAAAATACGTCTTAGAATTATCACATGACATTCCACTATCCAGGATTAAGCTAATATTTATTTAATTCACCTTAGTTTGTGTAACTGAGTCTTAGTGATTAAGACTGTTCGTCGTTCTTTTGTGATTGTCAGTTATAAGTACAATACAATACAGTACTATTTATTGCACACCTCGTAACATAAAAAGAAGATAACAAAAAAATCGAATCTTAAAGGTAGAGGTAATACAACAGGCGGTTTATCGTAAAGTACATTATGGTTTAATTAAAAAATAAACGATTATGGGGAATAAAATTTTTTGAATCCCAAAATTAGCGATAATTTTTGTTACTGTCAGTTTTGTTACTAAAAATAAGTATGAAATACCAATGAAAACTTTATTTAATTCAGAAATAATATGAAATAGATAATAAAGTAGAATAATTAAAAAAAAACTTGATTTTTTTAAAGATTCCACACTTTCGTAAATTTGATAACAAAACTGACAATGATTAAATTAAAATTTAATTATGAGACATCAGAAAGTATAATAAACGATGCGATTTTCAAAACGGTACTAGTATCCTAGGCAAATGAAGGAAATGTCGTTTTAACCTTTCTCCAAATAAACAAAACAAGACCGTACAAAGCCATTCTTTTTAACAACGGTATTTAATTTTGTTGTGAAGTTTCTGAGTTTTGATTCCAATTTCCAGATCAATTCCCTTATGCATGGATGGTAAAACTAAATCTTATGACAAAGCAGCGGATGGGTGCGTTAGGTCGGAAGGCATTAATGTGCTTTTCTTGCAAAAAGCTAAAGATGCTTTGAGGTATGTATTCAATGCCTACTGTGGCGACTAGCATAAACCACTTTATCTTCGAGTAGTATCTAGATCACTTATAAATTAAAGTCAATCTTTTGTAAAGGTGTCAAGTCAAATAATCTAACAACAATACATCATAGGACCCAGAAGGCATTCAAACTAACTTTTTTCGTTTTTGCCATTACAATAATTTTATTATCATGGTAACAAATAATCAGCTATTTACTAATATTCCAAATTGTAACCGCTGCTTTGCGTAAATAATAAACTATTTCCCACAATGTCGTAACAGATGTGCTTACCATAGAAAAAATCAACTGCGAAAGACTCTGGATGTCACGAGATAAACTATTTAATCGGATTTTTACAGAATTTATGCTGATGTCGTTTACGCCAAAGTAAAATATATTTCTAACAAAAATCCTGGTAGTTGGAAGCGGACCACAGAAGAAGTTACTGGATTCCTTAAAGAGTTCTACGATGAAATTAAAGTATCACCTAAAAATGTAGAGTATGTCGAAGGATTTGGAGCAGGTAATGTAAATAAATAATTTGAATAATGCTTTTTTTCATCTCTTGCTCCCTTCGGTCGTGCTTTATCTCCACTCGTTTCGAGCTTAATTTTTTTCGCACTTGTATCGTTATGTACTATTATAGGCACATAGTTGTTGAGTAATACCCTCTGTATCACAGTGTATCGATTATTTGAAGATACACCATATTATATGATCGGTTAGGCCACCATGATCTCATAAATGTGATTCAGTTTGGGATCGGCTTGTAAGTTCTTGAGTTCTTCTATGGAACACACATCGCTATTCAGATTATGTCCTAAACTGAATCGCATTAGTAGATAGTAGCAGTCAAAACTGGTGGCTTATGATGGCCCCGTTTTATCAATTTATCGCGCTACGCATCACTTTCCCACTTACATACTTGTTAGAACCTGACGGCAACAACGACAAACGATTAAAAACGATACCATCATAAGCCTACTGGTGTATTTAAACATTTGTTAAAGTTGTCTGCTGTTTTAGGTGATGCGGAAATTGATAAGACAGAGTTGGAAGCAATTGACAATGTGTTTTGTGGAGACCGTAACGATCCTCTTTACATCGGCAGCGTTATGTCCAACGTGGGGTACTTAGAATCAGCGTCTGGTATTGCTGGAGTCACTAAGGTTTGACATAATTATGCTTTTAGTTTTTAATGAAAATAATTGAACTACTTAAATTATATCAGTAAGAACACTGCCGCTGGCTTCAATTTATTAATTTTCGAGGTTTACTACTCGTATATTGCTCTAATAATGTTGATTGCTCTTTCACGTGAAAACTACTGCATGGATTTTAATTAAACTTTACACTAAAGCTTGTTCACGAAATAAAGTAGCCATTGTAAAATCTGTCTCTACTTTTACGCAATAGTCCCATGTAGTTCTAACAGCCATGGGACTATAAATTAATTCTTCTGTTTTATGTTTAACAATCCAATATCCAAAAACATTCGCTGAAAAGTCGTCAAAATCATAATAACTTCAGATAATGCTTAATACAAAAGTTCACGCGCAAAAAAGTGCGAACTTCCGAGACGATTTCAACAATATTAGTCTTGAAATAATTAATAAAAATTGTAGACACGAGATTTACAGTTTATTATAGTATCGGTATTGTAATTTAGTTAAGAGCCATTGGGACACTAAATGACCCAAAATGGTAAAATAAGAAGCAACTCTACTTAAATCCAGAAGTTTAAATAAAAGTCCATAATTATGGAGACATTGATATAAATATCAACCACAGCGTCCGAGAAGATAGGCAAAGAGCCCTTCTTTGTAATACCCACCCATACTAAACTAAGGTATGGTCTCATACAAAAAAAAATACAGCAATGGCTACTTTATTTCGTGAACAAGCCTTATTATATCATTTTAACTTATACATTACTCTGACACAATAGCATTTTTGTAGCAGGCTTATGTAATCCTAATATGCTTTCATACTAATTTACATATCTACAATATAGAACAATTTCGGAGACGGTTTGAAGAAGTTATTCAATCGTTTAGCTTTTGTTGGTATAGATTTTTTAACTACCTTCATTTGCCAAAATGCAATTGTTTTTTATTAAGTTTTATGAAATTTTCAGGTACTTCTAGGGTACCACACCGGTCAATTAGCAGGGAACCTGCACTGTGAGAATCCCCGTGACGATGTAGCAGCATTACGAGATGGACGCATCAAGGTCCTTCGAGACCACATGCCTACGGCAAGGTCGTATGTTGCCGTCAATGGTCTTTCTGTTACGGGTGTCAATTCTCATGTGCTTCTGCATGGGCACTACAAGCCGAAGGTAACTCTTATCTGTAGTACTATGAAACTCTTCATACAATACTTACGCTTTGACACTAACAGATGGTTTCCTGCAACCTATCCTAATTGGAATTTCTCAATAAAGTTTTATCGAACGTCACGACAACCAGACGCACGCTGGTTACGGGTAAAATATAATTTATCTTATTAGTACACGGTGCAAAAACGTTACCATTTTTTTCTGACTATATTTTTACCTCTTGCTTGCATCTATGTGATAACGCTCTCCACTAAAGACACGCGAGCTACAAAGCTGTAACGAAATACACATGTATATCCCAGCATTGAACTTTTTTCTAGAAACTCCCAGCTTGTTCAAAATATTTCGACCATAGCTTTGATTATTACCATGGTTAAACCAACCATTGGTTGGCATCCGACGTTATTACCTTACTACTAAAATATCTTATCTGATATGTTTTCTTTGATAGGACTTGACTAAATACCAGTGCAATATTCCTCGCCTGGTCTTACTCTCCAGTCGGACGGACGCTGCTGTTAAGAAAGTGACCGAAGCATTGAAATCTCAACCTATTGATGCCGAGGAGTTGGCTTTGATTAGAAATATTCACTCTTCGAAAATAAATGGACATTTAGGCAGAGGGTTTACTATTTTAGGTGAGGATTTTTGTCTTCTTCATCATCAGCGTATCTTGAAAAGTTTTTTGGTTGGTTCAAACATACCTACATACATCTATATTACTCGTATCCTTGCCAGCTGTTTATTCACATATACAAGTCTGAACACTAATACCTATGCATTCCACACATCAATTAAATTACAAAGCAACTAAATATTTATAATTATTCAAAATATGCTTAAATTTGAATAACCTCGCGTCACGTGAAATTTATAACAAAATCTCAACGATCATCAACGACACAATGGACTAAAAATGTATTCTACCAACAGATACTGACAAGGACTCAAAAACCATAAGTCTGTGCGAGAAGGCAGAATATTTTGACAGCGGCGACAGACCTCTGTGGTTTGTTTACAGCGGCATGGGCTCGCAGTGGGCTGGCATGGGTGCCCAACTCATGCGCATACCGATCTTTGCGGCTGCCATCGAAAGGTGCATTTTTTATATATTTAGGTTTACCTAATACCGATAAGGTCCACGTCAGTACGTCATACACCATAAACGAATGAGAAGATGCCCCCAGGGAGGTATGGCGGCGTTTTGTGTAGCAGATTACTAAAAATCCTGATAATGGCCACGACCATTTTGGCAAGAGTGTACCGATAGAGAAGAAGCATGTTGGGCATACGATAAGACAACTTAGTAAACTATCATTGAAGGAAAAGAACACGTAGAAGAGACAAGGGACGACCCAGTAGGCTTAGCACATGCGTGAGATAGATTTCCCGCCTTTAAGTAACAAGGTTAAAAAAGAGGAACGGATAGTCTGACGACGTCACCGCTAGGTACTCTCGATTTAATCATTGGCTAACCCTACAGGGGGTTTTTCAACGCTTAATATTGGCTGAGAAGTGATCAAAATGACAGTATACTCTAGCGACAAAATGTTTATGCTCTTTTATGCTGATATTTTTTTCGAAGCTCTTTGGCTTGGTGAAATCTGGACTTGGTGACAACATTTTTCACCTATCGTGAAATTGGACGAGGGAATATAGATTGAATTCGTAAGTTGGTATCGACGATATCAATAATTTGAATAGTCGTGTGAACTTCAAACAAATTCTTTGGAATGACTCATACAAGGGTCATTGTCTGATTTACGGTATCGTGTTAAAGGTGTACAGTACATGTCTATGAATTCATGTACTAATTTTAAGATAAAAAAAAAAAAAAAAATTCAGTCGAATTGAGAACCTCCTCCTTTTTTTGAAGTCGGTTAAAAATACAATAAATTAACAACGGATGCGGGTCTAGAGCACTTAGTAATAAAATCGTAACAGATTTATACAAAGCTGTTTGACCATCGAGTGGTCAACCTTTGTTTTTCAACCTGACAATGACCCAAAAGGTAAAATTAAATTGCTGAACTAGAAAACTGGGTAAAAAAACCAACTGAAGCGTGCTTATTAAGTGTTTTTCCTAAGTTTGCATTTATATCCCGTTTTTAGTCTTAATAATAAAATAATGTAAATAATGGTTAGCTTAAAATCGTATGTTTTATTTTATTACAGATGCCGACGAGTATTAGAACCAAAAGGCATCGATATTGTCCATATTATAACCTCCACCGACAAAACCATTTTCGATAATATCCTGCATTCATTTGTGGGAATCGCTGCGGTACAAATTGGTCTGACCGATATTCTCCTTGCATTGGGTTTGGTACCAGAAAAGATTATAGGTAATGTTATTAATTAATATAACCTTTGTTTTAATGTAATGTTTAATATTTAAACCAGATTTTCACCGGAAAAATAATTATTCATTGCTAAAATTATTCATTTTTCGTATTCATAAGTCCAAATAATTTAAGTTTTAATACCAATTTATAAATCCTCCAAATAAGTGTAACTGTATAAATTATTGTTAAATCAACCAATATTTATCTTAAAACTTTAAGCCGATGGCAATTTTCGTCATTAATACTATTTTTTACCTATTTATGTTTTTTGGGTTCGAATACTACCGCTGTCAAAGGTAAACTTAGGCTGGCTTTATGCCCGGATTACACTTGTGAGTTATTACGTAAAATATTGGGACGAAGCTATAGTAAGGAAGATATGAAAATCACTATCTCATTCCAGCTAATACTATCTTTATAACTTACGTAGAAACTTATAGGCGTAAGTTGCAGTGGTCCGTGCATGGTCGATCTAACCCTTAATGCAAATTGGCAGGGCACAGCGTGGGGGAGCTAGGGTGCGCCTACGCAGATGGCTGCTTGACAGCCGAAGAGATGATCCTATCTGCATACAGCCGTGGGTTGGTGTCTGTACAGACCCCCTTCATACGAGGCTCTATGGCTGCTGTGGGAATCGGGTTTGAGCAGGTATGTGTACTCTAAGCTTCATTGGCACAATCTCGGGTCAGATCATTGGTATGAGGCTCAACAAATATGTAAGTAATTCCATAAAATGTATGGAGTTAACAAGGCGACCCCTTTTCAGTCGGCTAATTTGACATCAGCCAGCTAAAATAGCATCAGATTACATTTATTTCGTGATTTCGGGTTTAGTCCCAAAGTAAAAGTTACTCCATGTAGGGTTATTTGTTTATAATATGGGGCATTAAGTTTTACAGTTGTTGAGGAAATATCTTGTTTATCAATAATAAGTATGTATTACCGTGTGGTGACGGCAGTAAGAATACATTTGTCAACACCACAACTCTTCCTGCGGGTGTCGTAGGTATCGACTAAGGGATTAAAGTGGGCAGCAGCGTCATCATAGTGGACACATTACTGCGATCGCCAATCCGCTTGCCCAGCGTGGCGATTATGGGCATTTACTTCCTAATGCGTCTATACGCATAGTTAATAGGAGAGGCCTACGTCTAGCAGTGGACTAACATAGGCTGATGATGAAGACAAGTATGTATGAAAACATACGCACTACGAAAAAAATGCGAACTCTTTATGCTACTGTCCCTACGCTGTTAATCAAAATTGTTCGATCAATATTCGATGGTTCTAGAAGCTTTTTTAAAGTCTCTCATATTGTACTTATACTAAACTCAGTAACTTATGCTATTTAGGTATCCAAGATGTGCCCACCTGAAATCGAAGTGGCCTGCCACAACTCAACAGAATCCAGCACCATATCCGGCCCAGCAGATATAATGGCCACATTCGTTGCTGATCTGACAGCCCAGAGTATCTTTGCGAAGGAGGTCCCGTGCTCTAACATCGCGTATCATTCTCGATATATTGCTGAAGCAGGTGGGTAGTAAAATAAAAATGAAGACGTACTAGTGTTAATAAATATGGCTTACCTAACTCCGTAAGATTTTTAGCTTATTTCGTTGTAATAAATAAATAAATAAATAAATAAATAATAAATAAATATCTTTGGACATCTTACACAAATCGACCTAGTCCCACGGTAAGCTCAATTAAGGCTTGTGATGTGGGTACCAGGCGACGATATATATAATATATAGATACATATAGCTACTTAAATACATAGACAGCCATGACCAAGGAACAAATATTTGTGATAAATAAATACACAAATAATGCTCTCGCCGGGATTCGAACCCGGAACCTCCAGCTTCGTAGGCAGGGTCACTACCAACTAGGCTACGGAGGCTGACAAAGTCTTGAGTTCTTGACTGAAGCTATAGCCAAATAATGGATAAGTGACGTTATGTATCAGATTGTTATGATGATTAATGTTATGAATTATGATGATGATAATATGATTACTAGGTGCTTCTTTTTTGACATTGTTCTAGCGTGCCTACGGTTGAGTGTTTTGTCAGTTGTCTGTTTAAGTACGAGTACGCAGGTCATAAATACCTGTACCAATTACTTTATGATCAACTAGCGACCCGCCCCGTCTTCACACGGGTACTATACCTACATAAAAACCTTCCTCTTGAATTAAAGTCCATTCATCCTTAGCTGTCTTATCTAGTAAACAACTTCCTAACCTAAAAGTACACGTTTTCTGTTGTAAACTTCCATATTTGCCTATACCAAAATACCTGAGTCCGTATTTGTGCAGTCCATCCGTAGTGATTAGTAAATTGCTTAATTTTTAATCAAGGAAACAGCAGTTTACAACAGTAAACGTGTACTTTTAGGTTCGAAAGTTGTTTACTAGATAAGACAACCAAAGATGAATGAACTGTACTCTACCTATTAAAAACAATCTCATCAAAATCCGTTGCGTAGTTTTTTAAGATTTAAGCGTACAAAGGGACATAGGGACAGAAAAAGTGACTTTATTTTATACTATGTAGTGATGTCTAAAGCCCCACAAGGAATGATTTCATCGCTTATCGTCATTGACGCTCCGTTTCAACCAGTACGTAAGCATCATGTGCAGCATTATAAACGGCGAACGTGTGCCCATAATCTGGTGGTGTAAATTAATTATAAATGTTATGACTGCAATTACATAATTACTTTCAGGACCTGGTCTTTTAAAATACTTGAAAGATGTAATCAAAACACCGAAACTCCGCAGCGAGCGCTGGGTCTCGACCTCGGTACCACAGGATAGGTGGAAGGAAGAGCTTGCGCAATATTCATCAGCCGAGTACCACACTAACAATCTTCTGGTAAATACTTTGATTATTAGAAGAAAATGAGACACGCGACGTGATTAACCTATGAAGAACCATTGACATGGCATGATGTATGATGATAGTGGACTGATTTAGACAAGCAACGTATGATTTATATTAACTGTTTATGATTTTTTATGATGAAGCAATTTCATTTGCACAGGTCCCTAAAGGTGCATGCAGACCAAAAGAGCATTCGCTGTTCTATCCCCCACTCTACGAAATCAACGAATCACGTTTCGTGTAACGATCGAATTTCGTGGATTAGGGGGTTAGAACCGCGAATGCTCTTTTGGTCTGCATGCACTTTAATTCGCATTCAATTTTGATGTGTTCCGAACAAGCGTAGAGCATTGAGCAAAAATATTAATTAGTATACCTAAGTTACTTTTAAGATTTGCCAATATTTCCATGCCCTTACGGGGCTCGTGTATGATACTTTTATTTTGTAAGATCCTATGTACTACATGAAGAAATAAATTACTTGATTACTTGTGTGTAAAAATACATTTTTTTGTGCTGGCTAAAATCAGTTCATCGATTAGTACATAATATGTTATAATTTCTATTGGTTTTTTAATTTGCCCGATTTAATGTTGTGTGAAGCGTGTTCTCGAAAGTTTCAGTTTAACACTTATTATTTTTATATCAGAGTCCAGTACTATTTGAAGAGACGTCACAACTGATTCCGAAGAACGCTGTGCTAGTTGAAGTAGCACCGCATGGGCTGCTGCAGGCGATCCTCAAGCGGTCGTTGCCGACATGTTCTAACGTGCCACTCACACGACGTGGCCATGCTGACAACGTACGGTTCCTGCTGGAAGCAATTGGACAGTAAGTCATCCCATACTTTTTGCAAATAAACAGTACCTAAATGCTTTCCTTCGATTTATTAAGTAGTCGTTTTTACAAACTTTACTTACTTACTTTACTTTATAATTAAAAAAAAGGAACATTAACATAAACTAAAGCCGCCAGCATCCTCGGTACAATGCCACAAGGGCCAATCTTAGATATAGGGTAGGTTAAGTAGATTAGTTAGATTTAATCTATGTACATAAATTGTAGTTTTGAAAATAAATATATTTAAAAAAAAAAAAAAAAAACAGGAAATTGAACATAATTATAATTTCCAAATTTGTTGATGTTTCATTTGTAACACAAATTATAAAATGTAATAGATATTACAAATATAAGGTTTTGCTAAACTTGCCTAACGTACCCTTTATTATTTAGTAGTTAATGTATAAATCAACTAAAACAGAGTCTGCTGCAAGATCGCAATTTACAGTTGCAACTTTTTCGTATTTTTCAGGCTATTTATGGAAGGATACTATCCCGACATTCGACCGTTGTACCCGAAAGTGGAATTTCCCGTGTCAACTGGGACACCTCATCTGTCACATTTAGTGGAGTGGGCTCATCAGGAAAAATGGTAAAATATTAAACAAACATCTTTTAACATTGGTTAAAAAGTAATGAAGTGGTGCCTCAGTTTAATAATCACCAGGTGGCTAGTTCGTTTAACAGACTTAGTTCCATACATGGTGGGTCATTAATTATTTTAAATAAACAATTAAAATTTAAGGAACGTAAGGACATTGTTTCTCTGTCTGTTGAACGGACTATAGAATTGAGTGCTATTGAATTAGATAAATTTATTGTTGTATGTGTGTACAGGCCGCCTTTAAGTAATTTTGAGCAATTTGAAAGTGTAATGGAATCTGTGCTTTATAAAATATCAGTTTGCGGTAAGAAGTTACTTATATGCGGCGACTTTAATGTAAACCTTTTAGAAAATTCAACAACAAGTACAAGATTGTTGAATCTATTTAAGTCTTCTAAACTCAACCACATTTTTATGGAGCCTACTCGTATCAGTGCAACTAGTGCGACTTGTATTGATAACATTTTTACTGATATTTTTCCTGTTAATAAAAAAGTAATCAGTAATTTAGAGTCAGATCATTTAGGTCAATTAATAACGTTTGAGACCATCAGGAAAAATAACATTAGAAAACAAATTACTTTTGTGCCAGTAACCACAAGCCGTGTTGAACGAATGAAAGAAAGTTTAGTGCAGACGCTACCTACTCTGTCTTCCAACATTAACTCCAATGACATGTATAATTCATTCTTTCACATTTTTATGAAACACTACAACAAAATATTCACTTCCAAAAAGATTGTGGTTGGTGGTGCATCTGCTTTTAGTGAGTGGGCAACTGCGGACTTGTATGAACGTAGACGAGCACTGTATGCATTGT
This sequence comes from Thaumatotibia leucotreta, assembly GCA_025490895.1. Taxonomy (NCBI): domain Eukaryota; kingdom Metazoa; phylum Arthropoda; class Insecta; order Lepidoptera; family Tortricidae; genus Thaumatotibia; species Thaumatotibia leucotreta. The sequence continues at coordinate 11,690 of JALPQI010007580.1, read as the reverse complement.
ATGAGGAACGGCGGTTTAATACGAGTGATGAATTTAAAGAACACGTCAAACAATATTCTAAGAAATTTAAGATTGATTGTAATAAAGCTAAGCGCGATTATTTGTCCCAAAAAATTAAAAATAGTTCCGACATCATTAAATCAACTTGGAAAGTGATTAATGCGGAGACTGGTCGATCAAAGCACAGATTCCACGATCCTAAATTAAAAATTAATGGCAAAATTATAGAGTCAAGTTTAGAAGTAGCAACAGAATTTGAGCACTTTTTCACCGATATACCAGTCTCCATAACTAAGGATTTAAATGCATCACCCTCGGCTGCCACTATATTATTAAGAGATAACGTCCCTATGTGTAGTAACGACTTTAATTTTGAACATATTCAAATCTCAGATGTAATAAAGGCATTTAAATCCATCAATGTCAAAAAAACTTCTGACCTCTGGGGAGTCTCTGTTCATGTCGTCAAATCCCTTATTGAAATCGTAGCACCTGAATTGGTAGTAATATTTAATCAATGTGTTGATTGTGGTGAGTTTCCTGATCTTATGAAACATAGTAAAGTAACTCCTTTATTCAAATCCGGTAGCACTTCTGACCCCACTAATTTTAGACCTATATCTGTGCTACCAACGTTCAGCAAAATCTTTGAAAAAATAGTTTTATCGCAATTAATTAAGCACTTTAACGTAAACAATTTAATGCATAACAAGCAGTTTTACTCGGGGGCGCTCAACATCCGACGCTGGTGTCGAATTAATTAAACAAATATTTGATGCCTGGGAGGAATCACGAGATGCTTTAGGTATCTTCTGTGATTTGTCCAAGGCCTTCGACTGCGTTTGTCATGAAACATTGATCAGGAAGCTAGACCATTATGGAGTTAAAGGATCAGCGTTAAATTTACTGGAATCTTATTTACGCGGTAGAATACAAAGGGTTGATGTGAATGGACAGCGATCGCCGGGGTCATTGGTCTCCACGGGTGTACCACAGGGATCTATATTGGGGCCTTTCCTTTTCCTTATCTAAATAAATGACTTGCCACATCTCACAGAGACCCACCATGACATAGTATTGTTTGCTGACGACACCTCACTTATTTTTAAAGTCACACGACAGCAACAAGCTTGGAATGATGTAAACAATGCTATTTCGAAAGTAGTAAACTGGTTTAATATGAATAACTTAATGTTGAATGAGAAAAAAACTAAATGTATTAAATTTGTTACACGTAACCTAAAACATCAACAGGCTAGTATATTTGTGAAAGGTGAGGAATTGGAAATAGTTGAAAGTACAGTCTTTCTTGGTATAACACTAGACTCTAAGCTTCAGTGGGGTCCTCACATATCTAATCTCTCGAATAAACTGAGTTCTGCAGCTTTTGCAGTGAGCAAGATCCGTCAATTAACTGACGTCGATACAGCTCGGTTAGTATATTTTAGTTATTTTCATAGCATTATGTCGTATGGCATTTTATTACGGGGAAATCCTGCCAATTCAGAGACTAACACTATTTTTGTTCTGCAGAAGAGGGCTATTCGAGCGATATATAAAATGAGCCCTAGAGACTCACTTAGAGATAAGTTTAAGGATATTAATATAATGACATTGTATTCTCAATACATCTATGAGAATATTATGTATGTACATAAAAATATTATCAATTTTAGGAAAAATTGTGACATACATAATATTAATACTAGAAACAAACATAAGCTCGCAGTACCCGCCACTCGGCTCCATAAAATTAGGAAATCATTCATGGGTAATTGTGTAAGATTTTATAATAAACTTCCAGTAAATGTTACTGAATTTTCAGTCAACAAATTTAAGAATTTTGTAAACTTATATCTAAAGCTTATTATAGTACACAAGACTACATGAATGATAAAACACCGTGGGAGTAATTTAGGATTTAATTATTAGTTTGTTAAAGTCATGACATTCAATTACGATAATTTACGCTTGGAGACCTTGTACATCTCCAAACGTGCATTATATAATGTTATTATTATATACCTATTTGGAGAGAAACCTTACTTCTCTATAAATTATTACTTATAAATGTTGTGACTTTTAGAGACTTTACATCTCTTGTTATTATTATTATATTTCAATTTGTTTAAAATCAATTTTATGATTTTTTTTTAATGCATGTTAGTTGTAAGATGTACCATCATTGGTTGAAAAAATAATTCCCGCCAAGTTTCTTACCGGTTCTTCTTGGGTCAGCGGTGTAGGGTTCGAACCGGAAGTAGTTTTCATATCTAGACGATTCAAAAGAGTTTGTTGCTATTCCAATTTGAATAAAGAATTATTTGACTTTGACTTTGACTTTGACAGTTTCATGTTTTCATATGTATCTTAGTTGTTGTTTTTAGCCAAATATAAAAAAGTCATGAATGCTGGCAAGCTTAAAATGTATAAATTGTATTTTATTCATCACATAACATAGTTGAACGTTGGCTGTTTATAATAATAGTTAATAATTTAATCAACATTGTTGAATAGCAAATTTTTGTAACAAGGAAAAAAATTGTAACTAACACTGGCAAGCTTCAAATGTATAAATTGTACTTTATTTACTTATCACAAAACATAGTCAAACGTTGGTCCTTTATAGTAATCGTTAATAATGTAAATGTACACAAATAACATCTTTATTTTTCTTCGAAACAGGCAATTCCCCACATACAAAAGCCCAGAAAGAATCGCATCTTCATCGTGCACGTTTAAGATATCTCTCCACGACGTAGAACATCTATACTTACACGGCCATCGAATTGAAGGTAGGAGTTGAGTAAATAGATGTTTACTACCTAATATAAACTTTTATTGTAAATTTGTACGCTTTGAACAAACTGTTATTGTAACATAATTTGAATTCTAGTTAATTTTCTTCTTTGTGTTTCCCTTGGGATATTCACCAACAAGCATCTTGTTTTTTTCATTTAACCTCTATATCTCCTATCTATCATTATATCAGAAATATACCTCTATCATTATATCAGAAAATTTTCACAATATGAAAATATTTAGCAGTCCGAGTTATATTTGTCTGAGTTTGTCTTTCTTTAACAATAACAATGCACCTATGTGACAATTTCAAAATTACGCAGCAAAAATGCTGCGACTACGATTGAAACCTAAAACACCCTTTTTTGAAATGTACCACTTTGGAATGTCACAAGTTTACAACCAAGCTTACACTTATACATTTTCATATGAATTTTTAATTTCGACAGGAAAGACAGTGTTCCCATTCGCCTCAGCATTAGTGTGTGCATGGGATACCCTAGCCATGGTGGCGCGCGTGCCTCGCCGCGGGCAATCCGTGCAATTCCGTGACGTAGTGCTGCACTCGCAGCCTTTGCTCCACGACTCGAGGCTGTTGCGGCTGAATGTAGCTTTGCAACGAGGGTCTGGGCGTTTTGAGGTACGTGATGTTTTTTTACAAATCAAACTAACCACACATTAACTTCAATTAACCTTTAGAATAGGTTAGCGTCAAACAATGCAATCAAAATTGGACTATGATAAATTGTAATGGAGCGTTAGTAAAAAATTTCAAAATGTTAACATTTTTACAGATTGACGACGGAATTACGAAAATAGCTTCAGGTTATGTGATTCTGCTAGAAGCTGACAAAAACGATAAGACAGAAAAAGCTAACGATGAAGTTGCCGACGTTCCTGAAGAAACTGGGGTTGATATCACAATAGGAAAGGAAGAAATATACAACAGTCTTAACGAGAGAGGCTACTTGTATCAGTGAGTGTGTCCAACATTTAAAGATATAAATGGGTTTATTACCCACTATTAAAAAGATATCTAGACAGTATAAACTGAAATAAACTCCAAAGTAAAACATGTACAGATTGTTATACTAAAAAAAGAGAGACTATCGCGTTGATACCATCAACAGCCAAAACGTGGTTCATCATATCAGCCGAAAGACGTCCACTGCTGAACATAGGCCTCCCCCAAAGATTGCCACAATGACCGGTCCTGCGCCACCCGCATCCAGCGGACTCCTGCGACCTTCACCAGGTCATCGGCCCACCTTGTGGGGGGCCTACCCAAACGTGGTTACTTACAAAAAAAAAACAAGATAGAGAAACCTATCATGAAACCTTCTTTCTATCCGTGCGGTGACGGAGTAAGAATACAATAATCACCGCCCCTCTCTTCCCGTGGGTGTCGTAGGAGTCGACTAAGGGAAATACTGAGTACCCAGCTTCTCAGCCGGTGGTAGGGTATTTTTACTAGTACCCGCCTGGTTGGCTACCACCGTACATTCGGTGTAAACGCCCGTGAAATGACTTACCTTCGTGTTTGCCGTGTTTCGGGGTCAGCCGGTGTATTTACCAGCATCTAGCGGGCCAGCAAGGCGGTGGCAACTAACAGGTTACTGATTGTCTCCTGTTCGTTGCCGCCGCGATTTGGGCTCTACTTTTCACTTACGATCAGGTGGAGTGGAGCTACTTTGTTGTGCCAACGTTATTTTTATTGGGTCGGCAACGCGCATGTGACACCCTGAGGTTGCAGGCGCCCATAGGCTACGGTGACTGCTTTCCATCAGGCGGGCCGTATGCTTGTTTGCCACCGACGTGGTATAAAAAAAAAAAAAAACCGGGTAAAATATTCTAAAATTATGTTTTTTTAACAGGGAGGAATTCCGTGGTATAAATAAAGTTAATCAGTCAGTGACTGCCGGTGAAGTACAATGGGGAGGACGTTGGGAGACATTTTTGGATGCGTTGCTGCAGTTTAACGCACTCCGGCAACCTCACGACCATATCTCACAACCTGCCTTCATCAGGGATATAACCATTGATACAAATTTACACGGAAAAACTATAGAAATGGGCACAGATTTGAAAGTTAAAGTGTGCACGGTCTTTGATTACACCAGGTAATATTAAAAAAAAGAAATACCTACTTCAAATGAATATCTTTTCTTAATGTGACAAATCAGTCTTGGTATCAAAAATCAAGAATCAAGTTAAGTATGTGATTAAGAGAACTACAGGCCATCATTTTAAAAACAACAGTATCGTAAATCCTCGCAATGCAAATGTAATATATATATATATATATATATAATATATACATATAGATGATGAAATGTAGATTAATGTAGACTTAAATAGCTTCATTAATGAATTCTGATAGTATGAGATATTGTATTCGGTTTTGTCATTAACCTTTAACTAAAAAAAATACAAGTCTTATATCTATTTGAAAGTAAAGTATAACTTCTGTTCTTATTACAGCTGTGGCGGAGTTACTTTGAAGAACATAAAATTCCGAAACATTGTCAAATCTGACGAAAAATCTCTGGTTTTCGATACATCGAAGTTTGATCCAAAATATCAAGTCCAAAATAATGTGAACGTAAGAAAGAATATAATAATCATGACCATTGATCGTACGTAAATAAAAAAAGATGAATCTGATATATTTTAATATTTCAGGGTCAAACCGATGAAAGGAACCGAAATGGGAAAGTATTGAGAAGCAGTATAGTTGGAGACCTAGAATCCTTGTACTGGGACGAAGCTACTCCTTCAGATAGTCCTGGTATCCCGGTCAAGGTAAAAATATACATTCCTATGAAAATAATTACGCATAATATGCACAAAATAAATGGTCCTGTCGGAGTGGGCCTGTGTGTTGGCCACTTTTAATCCGGGCGCAAAAGTGGTCAACGCATTCGCCGCATCACCGAATTCGATGGCGATAGCGAACCTTGCACCAAAGAAGAAGAATGAGTGTAAAACATCGAATAGACAAACATTGCACTCTTAAAGTCTTAGAGATCTAAGGACGAACATTCGACAGTTAAATGACCCTCATACAGTGCGGAAAAATCGAATGTCACATGAATGACAACTGCCCTAAATATTGTAAATAGTACATTTTGTGTAAGGGTGAATTTCCTTTATTTTTAAAAATAATAAATTCTGCAGTTATGAAAAATCACTTGCACTTGCATCAGTCGGGACTCGGAACTGGTCAAATGTGACAAAAAATAACATTTCATATTTTATGATGCAGATTGAAATCCTTAAATGCAGAAGTTATTGCTTTAAATAATAAAGGAAAGTCTTTTTTACACAAAATGTGCTATTTACAATATTTAAGGTAGTTGCCATCCATGTGGAATTCGATTTTTCCACCCTGTTTAAAAGGCGTTAAGTCTATCGAAAAAAATGGTGAGACTTGATAATCTAATGTAACTGTCAAAAGTTTGTTCTTAGCTCTCACGGACTACAGGTAAAATTCGACCACTCGCGTTTTCAAAGCAAACAATAGCTTGATCTTATCCGCTTGGGTATTTATCTATCATTTCATTATCTATCGAAAACGCGATACCTATTATAATGGTGTAGTGTCAGGAAACCACCATTTTTTTTTTCTTGCGACCTCAGGAATAAGCTGTTAAAATTATTCGGTCTCTTCATGTTACATACTGTATTAACACAACAAATATTATAATATTTTTCACAGGTACACTTTACTGGTCTGAACGCTTCTGATTTATTAAAAGTGAAAGAACCATTTGTTGGTGAAAAGGAATCCAGTGATGCTGTTTACGGAATGGATTTCAGCGGATCCACCATAGAGTGAGTATAATTGGACGTAATTATGCAAAAGGGAACCAATCCACACGAATCTGTCATTTTAAAGATTGACTTTGTTTCTTGAGATTTAAAGTGTTAATCAGAATGAAAAATTCATGTGGGTTGGTTCCCTTTTGCATAATTACGTCCAATTAGCAACATGCAAATTGCAGAACATATTATTTACGAAATGGAAACGGGGAGTTTTACTGAATAAACACTATCCACGTCATACCTGCAGACGTAGCACCAGGACTCGGAAACGATTTTTTTGAAAATCCGCAAATTAGCCCAATCTTTTAATAGTATTTTATGCAGCCCTTGTTTAAGAGAGGTCAAAAAAGGTGAGGGTAACAATTTGAGGCGAAGCCGAAAATTGTTATTAAAGACGCCAGGAGCAATATCTGTAAGGTAGGGGCTTAATGGTGTGTTCACGAGCATGTAAATGACAAATAACAGTACGGGACTAGAAAAAATATTTTCTACTCCTTATTTAGTAATTAACCTGAAAACCAGCGCTGGCCGTCAGTCTAGCATATGCTGAGCTTGGTACCCACTGCCAACATGAACTGCTGAATGCATGTTTACCTATTAAAGTATAGTATAAGTTAACCTAGCATTAAGCTCAGTACCTACTAATATAGATCTAAATCTTTCAATTGTATTTTTTTTATTGTGTACAAGTTCATGTTTCGGCAATAAAGTTATTTGAATTTGAATATTTTATTAAATTAACAAATCCTATTTTTAACGCCTTTAACCAATAATTCTTAACCCTACGAACGAAAAAAATAAAATAAATAACATGACCTTTCGCAGTGGCACACGAGTCATGGGATTAGTACGCGGCGCTGCGCGGGAGTACGTCCGCGCGACGCCCGAGCTACTTTGGCCGGTGCCTGCGCATTGGAGTCTTGAGGATGCCGCTACCGTACCCTTTGCTTACGCGCACGCGCTTTATTGCCTCGTAAGCTGTTTTAATTGTATTTTATAAGAACGTAATTCATTAATACTCCAAATCCAACGAACACAATTTATTATCTGACAGCTAGACAGTTCGCAACACAACACAAGGACAGGTCTCAGAGACTAGATACCTAAAAAAGGCTGCTACACTCTCGCCTACTTAAAATGTAAAATTATATTTACTACATACATTAAACAACTCATCCTAAAGCTGGCTTCATTAATAATTATAAATTTACCACACGTAATTGAACTGCAACAATGTGCAGACATAATAATGGAAAAACCCATTGGTGATATTGAAACACGTAATCCATAAGATCAACGGACAAAATTAGTTCAAATCATGCACAATGAATTGGATTTTTAACAGACTTCAAAAAAGGGGAATGAAGTTTTTTGTAGATTATGTTACTCGATATCCGTAAATCGTGAACCGAATATCATTTTTTTATTGAACAGGTACCTATAACACCAATGCGGTCTCGTTGTCACCAAGTCGGGGGTCTGATGATGGGATCTTGGAGAAATCGGTTAAAATGGAATTTAAATTTCTTAATTTGCTGATAATTACTTTCACCATCTATATGCCTATGTCCAGCAGTAGCTTGTAATAGATGAATGTTTGATGGAATATGTGGTTTCATGAAAATCTTAATACCAGGCCATCAAAACGCAACTACTTCCCCGCTCGATTGTGCTAGTGAGCGGGGGCGCAGGCGCAACGGGCCAGGCTGTCATCGCTCTGGCGCTGCATTGTAACTGCCGCGTCTTTGTGGTCGTTGGCGACGGGAAGAAGAAGCAATTCTTGTTGAGGATGTACCCTAAGTTGAATGGTGAGAATGAAGTACAACGGTATTGAGCCAGCCATCGGACCACATAAATGGTCATTTTAGTTTTCGTTAGCTTTACTCCTCCCACTCAAAATGTGGACATAAAAACTGAGCAGAAGATAGAATAAATTACTTATTATGATGTTTATTTACCTTATATTTTGGCTTGGAAACTTCAAAATTATCATTCGAGTATATTTACATACTCATGTATTTAATTGATGTCTGCCGTATAATCCGAAAAGTCTCTTTATAAAATCATCCATTTATATTCTTTTCGTTGAATATTTGTTCAATCTAGTCGTTACACATATTTTGACTTTTTGTTTGTTTTGATGTAAGGATATCAATTGTATTATATAGAATATCATAATTATCATTGAATTATAAATAGTTTATTGATTACTAGCGACCCGCCCCGGCTTTGCACGGGTACTATACCTACATATAAACCTTCCTCTTGAATTACTCGACCTATTAAAAAAAATCTCATCAAAATCCGTTGCGTAGTTTGAAAGATTTAAGCGTACAAAGGGACATAGGGACAGAAAAAGTGACTTTATTTTATACTATGTAGTGATAGTGATGAAACTTTGACAGTACAATTTTCGTCTTGGTTAGGATCTTTAAATGATACTATAGGTAGGAGGACTAAATTAAAACTAACGGCTCAATTCTTAACAAATGAATAATCATGAATCATGTAAGCAAAATAATAATTCTATTATGTTTTAACAGCTGACGATGTAATATGCTGTCGTGACGATACGTTCGTGAATCGCGTACTGATCGCCACAAATGGAAGAGGCTGCAACACAGTCATATGCAGTAGAGGAGAGTACAAAAATGTAAGTTTCCTTCAGTCATGAACTCAAGGTACACATTCTGTAAGTACTTTTCACTATCGCTTAGTACAATTAAACAATGACAGGATATTATTTCAAGACAACACGGGAAACCACAATCCAGATGGAAAGAAGATGTCTCAATAGCATGGTCAAAGTGTATCAAAACAGAACAAAACGGGATAGACTAGACTTCTTCAGACTGGCCTAGTAGAGATCGGAACTCGTTTTTTAAAAGAACCTCGAAATAGCCTAATATTTTAAATGTTTTCACCTTCTTCTGTAATAGTACTCAATATTTGATGTAATTAACAACATCGCATTTTTGAATTATTCTAACTAAAGAACGAAAAAGAACGATAAAAGGACTGTTATTTTGTATGGAGAAAAGGCCTACACTCAGCAAGAGCCCTTAATTTAGAATTCACGCAAAAATTAATGTAACAGCATGTTTATTTAAGAAATAAACTGCTTATTGATCAACAAATGTATTAAAAAAGACTAGAAATCACCTGATTACGTGTCCGAATAGACTTTAACGATTTTCCTTCTTCCAGGCCTATCTTCAATGCTGTGCACCTTTGGGCTATACGTTGGACATTCATCATGCGAGACGAAATGAAAACTACTTCTTCAAAATGCATGCGTTGCAATATGAGAGATCTTACATGACTGTGGATTTTTCGTCCTTATTTGTTAATGAAGACATAACAGTTTTTAAGGTAATCATTAGGGCTTTGTACACTTTGGGTTTATGAAACTTATCAATACGTGTACTTTATTGAGTGGCGAGTACTAGTCAATGATCATAATTATTGAATCTTCACCAAAATTTTAATTATTGTCAGACCATACATTACTAAATCTTTATCAAAGGAAGTCGTTTCAAATGTTTCAATTTCCATATGTTATATTATTGATGCTAATGTTAATATTGAATTAATCCAATAAATCAGTCTTAAATCACTGTTTTCAATCACTATAATTATGTCCTGCGTTTCAACCAGGAGTAGTCGCAAAGCTATGAACACTGAACAGGATGCCAAATATCTCCTTATCAAGCTCGTTTCCCGTCGACATAATTAATTTTTCAGACCAGATGTTCTACAAAGATAATAACAAATGAATACTCTTTATACAGACACTGCAGCGGCTTATATCCGAAGGCATCAGTGACGGCTGGGTCCGACCGATTTCCCGCATAGTGTACTCGCCGTATGAAGCATCACGCGCGTTCCGGACGCTTGCGCGTGGCGCACATCGCGGCCGCGTGTTGTTACGTGTGCATGATGCCCCCACTTTGAATGACACCAGGTAAACTCCCTTATTCATGACAATCTTAAGAAGCGTGAACTTAGTTTATATTTTGCCTCTTTCTACTCGCAAATGTCAAATTTACAGGTCAAATTATTAGCTGATAGCAGTTCGATTAGTTTTTGAATAAGGGCATTAGTACAACCCTTAACTTATTGCTGATTTTTTGTTGTTTTGACACTAAAATATCTCTACATCACAAGCAATTAAATAAAAGTCGAGAAAAATAAGCTCATCATGGGACAGCTCATTATGGATCTTCTATAAATATTTTAATAACCCATTGATTCTATTCGAGCTGACGCTATCACTTTTTTCATTAATTTAACCACATGTATTTTATCTATTACTCGTAACATTTTTTGAAGAGCAATGTTGTTTGTGCCATTGGCATCTTGTAGTGTGCATGTCCTCAACTCTGCTGTACCTACTTGGATAGATTTAATTACATCTTAAATTAGTTCAGTATAATCATTCGCTTGCCAAAAAGTTAATCTCCTATTTGTAAATTTATTATTCACAGTTTGCTGTTTTCTGGATCAAGGAGCCAGCTGGTAATAGGCTCATCGGGGCTTACTGCGCGTCTCACTGATCACTTAGTGCGTCGCGGTGCGAGAGCGGTACACCTTCACACCGCCGATACCCCGCGTCTATCCTGGTCACTGCAGTATGTACCCTGAAAAGTTTTACAGATCAGCAGACCTAGACCTAGCCAAGATCACGTGACTTTTCGTTCGAATCTGGCATTCTCATACTTTTATTACTTATAGCTTATCATATACGATTTCAAAAAGGCATCTTGACTAAGCCTGCAGCGCCACCTTGCACTTTTAATAAACAATACTTTTAGATACTTGCCCGGGCTAGTAATTACACATAAACAGCATCAGCCTATCTTAGTCCAATGTCGAATCAGGAGGTAGATTGCCCATAATCACCAAATTGGGCAAGTGGAATGGATATGACCAACTGCCCATCATAAATTGGAAATAAATGAATGGTCAATGAAACTTAAATATCTTAGTAGACTCTTGCGACACCCACGGGAAGAGTTGAGGTGGTAACAAATGTATTCTTACCGCCCTCCCCTGGCGGCTAA